>VZZY01003655.1:0-16622 GCA_013400335.1 Eurystomus gularis
ACCCAGCTCCTGAACCTGGTTCCAACCAGCTGCTGAGCCCACTCTGGTTCTTTGCCAATGCCTGAACAGCCTCAGTGGTGACAGTGATGTAATTGCCATCAGGGGGAGATTGGGTTCGATACTGGATTTGTATATATTTTTATATATCCCATTTTATCATTATTATCTTTATTAAAGCTGGTTTTGTTTTCTTTTCTTATCCAGAAGCCTCTCTCTCATTCACTTCCTCTCCCATTTGGGAGGGGAGGGGGCCATAAGTCTCTCTCCCTTATCCTCTTTCTCTTCCTCTATTTGGCAGGGGGAAGAGATGTTAACAGAGAGCATCTGTTGTAGGTCTAGTGGATTGAACCCAAACCTCGACAACCTCCAACACCCGAAAGGAAAAGAGGTAAAAATGAGGTGATTTTTTAATTAAAGAGGCATGGAATCACTGACTACCTGTGTCTTGATGAAAGCTGGAACATATTTTTTGTGAAAATATGACTATTTTCCTGCACTACATAAAAAGAGATAAAATTGATGTTGTGTTTTATATGTTTTATGCTGACTTTTCTTTTTTTCTTCTCCTTCTCACTTTTTTAAAAAATATATATTAGGGACATGAAGTTTGTCTGGACACGTGGCACAGAACTTTAGCATTATTCTACCCCTCAGGGAAGTATTAACTACAGTGTTTGAAAATCTCTGTGCATCTAGCAAGCAACAACATAACAGATGGGTGAGCTGGTCACAGTAGCAAAGACTTTCTGTGCATTACCACATCACAGGAAGCTTCTGAGAGAAAGCCTCAACTTCACACAGCCTTAACTTCAAGCAAAAGAGGAATAGAATTTTTCACATCCTTACATTGCCTAAGAAGCTACTCAGAATGAAATGTCACAGTTCTCCTTAGCACAAAAGTAAACGTGGGATATAATTGTTTGTCATCTTTTACGTTGTGGTTCTATTCAAATTTCAGGCATGCTTAATTTGACCACAGCCAACTGTCTAAACAAGCAAGCTTCAGTACTTCTACTGCATCAACAACCAAGTTAATAACATCAGCTTATATTTTTACATGAATTTTCTCTAGCTTACTGAAAATGCTATTTTCTCTGCTCACTGCCATAGGCTAGTTACCTGTAGTGGAGCTTAGTTTCAGATACACTGAGTATAATGAGAAAAACTAGCGTCAGACACAAGAATACTGACAGCAGCAATCTGTGGGAGAGGCTGTCTTATCATAATTCTGGCCTCAGCTTTCCATTTTGCAGTAAACCTGAACTGAAAAAAAAAAAAAGAAAAGGAAAATAATAACAAAAAATCAGTGATGGAATAGAGCTATTAGAAACTGCTTTTGCATTACACCGATCCTCTAGTCAAAATGGCATGGCATTATATAGATTCCCAGTTTTAAGATTTGATCCAACCTATACTGTTTGGACGAGTTCAGTCCTACTGACATGCTCATGATCATAAAACAAATTTAGTAGTGAAGCAGGGAACAGTCACAAGGATATCTGCTGGCTGCAGTCATCCACTGTATCCATAAAAGCAGCTGTATTACTGTAACACAAGGAGTGGGCTATTACCAGCAATTCAAATTAGCAGACTACTAAGTTATGGAAATAACTTCCCAGCTTGGTCTACCTTTATTTCATTCTCCTTTCAGCCCTACTTCTTTATGAGTCTTGCCTCCCTCAAAATACCTCCTGTTTCCAAAGTATTTTACAGCCTTGGTGCTTTTATAGACAGATGTTGCTTCCTTATGTGGTAGTCAGAGCTAAGATGTATCAGAATGCATCACTCTTTTGATTACTTTCTAATTAATCGAGACTAGAGCGATGTGTGTATCTAATGTCAGTTGCACTGATTCTTTTTCGTTCAAGATCTTGGCAGTAAAACAGCCAGCCCTGAACGGAACTGTTATTAAATAATCCTAACTTAGTTTCTCTTTTTCCTGCCTGAAAATAAGGAAATTCATTACTCCATGCAACTGTAGAAATGAGAAACCTCAGGGCCTCTTTCCAGGTCTGTACAAAGTATGATGTGGTATTCAGTAAGTGACCTCAGAAAAGCAGATGTGACCAAGAGTTGAGCCTGAAATTGTTCAGTCCAAAGCGCTGATCATTAAGCAACAGCATTCTCGACAGATCACTAAAGCTTGGGTTTCTCAGAAGGAACCATCAGAAGGTTCAAGTGGAAAGTTATGGAGTAGCATTCCTCTTCCAAATGCTGTAAACTTTTTGGGTCAGTATGCTAAGGTATAAACACCGTGAGAATGACCTGCTTTTTGAGGGTTTTCCTTAAAGGCCAGTAGACTCCTAAATGCTCTTTTCCACCATATTTTTCAGTATCATCTTTTGTCATAAATGTGAAAATAATGTATATCTAAGGGTTACACCAACCTCTTGCATGTTAAAAAATCATTTTCTTAGTTTATGCTTGTTAGTTCAGCCCTCCCTAAACATCTGAATTTGTACTATCTGTTCTTCTTAAGTTCAAGACAGATGCACAGAAATTTTAAAAGTTATTATATTCCCTGCTGTCCCCACCCACAGCCAAGGATGAGACCTTACTGCAGCAAACACTGAATTTCAGAGATGAAAAGTTAGTGCAATATTGGTCACGAAATGTAGGTGGTAATGTAATCTTTTCATAGCTACATATACACCTCTCTTGAGGAGATTTCTTTTAGCTTAAGTCTTGGAGACAGCACTTTTGAGCCAATATTATGCTGTGATAATTCTTTGCAACTTTATTTCTTTATATTAGCACCACTGGACAATATCCTTCTTTGAGTGAAACGCCATCATTTACCAGTAGCTTATATTCAGACTAGTCCCTGTAGCACAATTCAGAAACACATTTTCTATTTACATTTGTCTCTCCCTGCTCTCATTTCACTTCCCAGAGCTTTTCTCCCCATGCTGTAGTAGGCCTGAATTTTGATGAGGCCAAAACACAAAGCAGTCATCATGAATGACTTATTTAGATGCACAACTTTTAGCATACTGCTGATTCGGTTACTACATCAGTCGAGTTTCCTGGCTACTCTTCCTGAGATGTAGCAGGTCCAGAAGGATTTGGAGAAACACTACAATAGCCTGAGAGTTGCATTTGTTCTTGCTTTTGCTGTTGCCCAGATCTGATTAGAAGAAATGTTCCTTTTAGCTAATTACTTTCACAGCAGTGACAGATGGCCAAAGGGTGCATGAGCCGGGAAAATAGAGAGGAAAAGGGTTAATGTTGCGGATCACCTCCTTCCCCTTTTACTTAGGCTTCTTTAAAGCTGTTGATTTAATGGAGGGATTTCTGATTGGGGTTGGAGCAGTGATTGGAGAATCAGGCCCATGAGGTTTAGTGACCTCCGGGTGAAGGCACTGCAGGTGTGTGGCTAACAAGGTACTAATTGGGTACCAGAGTGAGGATGAAAGCAGTTACAAGCCGTTGGTCAAGAGACAGCATTGTACCCCAAAGAGCTGCAAGTGCTGAGCTTTGTGACTGGGAGAAGATACAAGCTGTACTCCTAGCTGGTTTACCGCTGAATCCTGCACTGTGAGTGTCTTCTGCAGAAAGTCTCTTTAGCTGGCAGTTCTCCTCTGTGCTTTTTGTGCAAACTGCTGAATCTGAGAGAAAAGTTAGACATTTAATTAATGTGTGTGGATGTGGCTTAGTGAGTTATGTTTTCTTAAGAACACAAATACAGAGACAAAATCCTTCAGCAAGGGGATACAGATTCTGCATCTTCTTTTCTTCTAAAATCTTGAGCAAGTTGTGATGCCTTAATTTCTCTGTCGTGTTTCCCTATCACCAATTTTATTTTACATTGTCAGCTCCATGAAATCTTCTCCTCCTTACTCCTTGCTGTCAGTATATAAAAACCCCACATTCTAATACAACTTCACCATGCTCAGGAGTCCCCTACATTTGACACCAGCAGAGAAAAGAGAAAATAAAGGTTACAGGCAGGAACCTGAAGGTATGTTTCCAAACTGCACATATTCAGGAGTGAAGGCAATGCTGTCAGCAGTAAGGCATCAGCAAGAGGAACTGTGACTGTGTTTTTGGTACTCCACCTGCTAGAGACCGTTACTATTTTTTTTTCCCTGGTAGATAGTTTGATTTTAAAACATTACTTTTGGCAAGGAAAGGAAGAAGGTGCCTTATTTGAGACTCTATTGGTCTGCACCTTTGTGATCAACTTGACTTACACAACATTTTTCTTTAAAGCCTGATGTAAGATTTACATGCCTCCTTCATAATGCAAATTCCTCATCCTTTCCAGGCAGCTGCTCATCTCTTTGTTTACTTTTGCTTTGAACAGAAGATGCAATATTGACAGCCTTGTCATCTACAAATGTTTACCTTTTGAGTAACTGGGAATAATGGGAAAAAGAGGCAAAAAAAAATAGCTAATGTATTGGTGGGAGTGCTTGTAAAATGTTCCACTGTGGTGTTTTGTTGTTGGTTTTGTTTTGTTGGGGGTTTTTTTGTTGTTTTTTATGAGGCATCAGCTGCACTTTAAATTGCAGTTGAGATGAATGGAAGCTAATAGGAGATGTTACTGAAGTTTGTTTTCTAATCAGATCAGACCGGATCTTATTAATAAAAGTGACTACTCTGAGCAGAACTGTCTGTGGCTAAATAATCAGTTTTGTTATTGAGCAGTGATTAAATTGCCTAAGGAAAAAATTATAAATAGCACCTGGTTTACTAAGACTTAAATTAAGGGCCTTTTCCCCCCCTAATCAATCTATTCTGCATTCCTTTTCTGTTTTATTTATTAATTTGTCTTTATTCTTATTTATTTAATTTCAGGCGTACTGTTTATTCCATAACATGCAGCTCTTCCGAACTCAGTGTTTTAGGCTATATTGCAAGGAACACTGATAACAGTGTTCTCCATCTAAATGGTGGAAAAAAACTGAGGCACAGGGAGGGAAGGTGCAACTAGGAGCAACTGTAAAGTATAAGGTGGCACAAAAGTGGAGTTTATGCTGAAGAAAAGAAAATAAGTAGTGTAAAAGTATCACTGTTCAATGGGCTACAATGGGCATATTTTTAAATAATGAGAAATTGATGGGTTTTTTTAAAGGATATTTTCCTTTTGACAGGAAAAGAAAAACAAGTAATGATTTTCACACAGTTCTAATAGCTTAATGAATCATCTGAGTTATCTTTATTTGTAGATAGGCTGGAAGTTAGGACGTGGGATAGTATGCTTATCACAATGACTTGAGAGAAAGCCTGACCTGTTTCATACATTCACTTCAGAAAAGACAATTTTCCAAAGAAATAGACCATAATATATTCTTACTGATATACCATGGTGTATTCTTACTAATTTAGACCCTGACTTGCCATTTAACTTGAACTGAGGTGTTAAATCCTTTTGACTCCATGACATACTTAAGTGCTTTGCTGACTTGAGATCTGACTTGAGATTGCCCCTTGCAATCGTTCTTTGTTGATCTTTGTTGAAAGTTCTGTCTGAAGCTTCAGAACAGCAGAATAGGTGGCTCCAAATTCTTGTTCTGTTTTTCAGCTAATTTTTCCAGCTTGAGAACATCCTTCCCCAGTTCAGGCTTGATTGCTTGATTACAACACTGAGCACACTGATGGCACTCAACAAAGAATGCTTCATAATTAGCAGTACTGATAAGTGAGAAACACGACATTAGAATAATAGTTAATGGGCATAGTGCAACAATGATAGTGGGTCAAATTCTCTTCTTGCCTTCATAGCGCAGCTGAGAAAAGTTTATTCCTTTTATTTTTCCTACTTCAAACTGCTAGTTGCCTGTTAAACTTAAGGCATCTTCTAGTACAGAAAAAACCCCCTGTGGTGAACCGACCGCGACACCCCCCTACCTTAATTAAGCATAAAATACTTCACCTAACTTACAAACTTCCCAGACCAAGCACCCACCTCCCACAGTAACACATACCTGTTGTAACAGCCTCCATCATTCTTCTTCTTACAGTCACCCTGAGGGGACAGATGAATATTGTTGTGCACTACAAAGAGGGTGAAATTCAGGTCTTGCTGCAATGACTTGAGGATCTCCCTGAGAAAGTTTGGTGGTTTTATTCCTGATTAACCAAGATGTTTACATAAGAGAAGAAGTTGCTTGACCTCAAGTGTTCATATACAGAGAAATGGTCTCTCAGATAACAGGGCTGTAATGCATTTAGGACTTGATTGAATAAAACCAGCAACTTTTATTTGACCCAGACAGAGGCTGCAAATATGTGCAAGACTCCAAGACTATAAGGTGTTGATTTTGGAAATAACGTGAACTACGTTTGGACTTCCAAAATAGTTTAGGTTCTCCAAATCAGGGATAAGTTACCTGTGGCTGTTGGTTTGGGGCGCTAAAATAGGGTGCATCACCTGCCGTTCCCCACTACCCTATCCACAGAGTTCACTCCCCCTCAGATCAAAGACATCTCTCTAGCTACAGCACATAGCTGCAATCCAACCTTGGTGCAATAAAAATAAGAAGAGGCAAGAGAAAACGATTACCTATTTTCCTGACATGAACACGTGGTCAGAAGCATTCTTATGATTCCAATGTAACTCATTCTTCTGACCCAATGTAAGTCATTCAGAGGTATTGCAGCCAGTTTCTTTGATTCTATCCTCAAGTTAAGAGTCTTATTATTATTATTACTACTACTATTATTATTATTTTTCCCCTAGCTCTTTATGTCATGTATTTAAACTTCCAATTCTATAGTTAGTTAGGAGGGAAGGAAGAAAGGAGTGAGGGAGGGAGGCAAGGAAGGAAGGAGGGTGGGAGGGAAGGAAGGAAGGAAGTCTATGTTCTCATATTATTTGTTTCTTTTTGTGTTTAGATGGTGTTTGGTGGCTTAAAAAAGGTGAGCTCAACAAATTTTTATTCTTGAATTTCCCCTGTGGCATATGGAGCATACCCTAACTTTCATGAATAGTAGGGTACAAGACCAAAAGACTGTGTTAATATATAGTTGTGATTTTACCTGTGCGTAGCTGAAAGTATATGTGCATACTTATATGCAATGTTATGTCTATTATGTATTATAAAATGTATTTTAGTTTCTATCTGTGTTATATTATATATGTAATATATACATTGTGCACTCAGACATAATTTATATGTATATGCATAGGTACAGATGCACATATACATCTGAACTTCGCAGGCAGGGGGAGGAGAGAGGAAAAGATATGCTTTCCTGTGTCAGTGTTTAGTTCCCAAATGAAATATTTCAGTATTTGGAAATTACATGTGATCATGGGAATTACAGTCCTTCATCTCCCTGTAACATTCAGGACTCTAGGTTTTTTATTAACCTGAGGCACTGAGATTGAATAAGAAGACGGGGGCAGGGGTGTGGATGGGGGGTGGAATGTGCCTCTCACGTTTCCAGAAATTGCCTCCTGTTCTTCTCCAAGTGGAGGTGGAGGCCCAGCAAGTGTGACACTTCATAGGCAGATGTTCTGAAGAGGATCAGGATATGAGCACTTCCTCTCAGGCTAGTGGGCACTGAACAAGCATTTAAAGAGCTCAGTAGGAAAACTAGAGTAGTGGGAAAACACATTTAAATATCTTTTTGTCACTCTCATGAATATATGGAAAATGGGTATTGGGTACTTCATGGTATATATCCATCAAGATCAGGAAGTGTGTGTACCTGTAAATGCTACCACTGCAGCCCCCAAAATTATTTAGAGTGAACTATTCTTTATGGCTGTGAGTCTCAAGTTTCTAGGGAAAAGAAATGAACTGTGAACCTTTAGCAGACCTGAACTGCTACTAGTGGATATGAGCCCTGAACTCTGAAGATACTTGGTTTTGATGTTTTCTTTCAGATCCTTCTGTACACCCATCACTCCTACTATTGCAGTGGGACTAAAATGGGATAATGGCTCTATTCCAGGGCATTAATGGGCAGAACATGTTTGCAATGTGTTTAGCTGCCATCAATATTAATGCACTCATTTGAGGGGTAATAAATTGATAGAGTGTGGCCTTATAATACATAAAAATTGCATCAACTTTAGAGCTGTAATGGAAATTTCCTCTATGAGTAGAAGTATTTGGGGAAGGGTCTTTTCCTAAAGTCATTTTATTTAGCACTGGACAGGATTCAGCCCTAGACAAGATCAGTTTTGCTGTCTTACCTTAGGATCCCTTAGGGACAAAAAATTAAGGTTGTTATGTTGTAATAAAAACTTAAAAAATAACAAGTGAATAAACTGCCTTTGCTATTTCAGAAAAGAAGATGAAAAGTAATTGCCTTCTGTAATGACCAAGTTAAAAAGGAATAAACTAGATTTATCCTCAGTTTTACTAGTCTGAGAAAATGACCAAATAATGTCCTAAAAAATAGCAAACAGTGCATTAAGACATTTATATATCTATTTAAAGACTTATCTCTTCCTCTCACCTCCAGTCAAAAGGGGATGTCAGAACATCTTACTGAGTGGTCACTTGGGCTGTATCTGTATCAGTAAATTAAATATTACATTTCTATGCACTGAATGTGAATTTCTACACTGTTTTTAGAAGTTTGCCTAGCCAGGTTTTGGTACCAGACCAACAAGTACACCCCCAAATATTTCCTGTTCATCGCTGATCATTAAGCATAGGTTAAAGGCCAAACAGGCAGTTGGAAGGTGGCCATCCTCTTCTTAGGCCTAAATACATGGATTAATAGCTTGAATGAGAATAATATTGTGTTTTTTCACCTCTGTGACCGAACACTCCCAGGGACTCATTTAATATATAGCTATAAACATCGCCATCAAAAACTTCTGTGACTAAGTCATTTAAGAGCTGGTAGAAACTCTGCCGTTTTTATTTACTTACACTGAAAAGCATATATATACTGTAGCAGGTTGACAACCCTATTTAAAAGAAAAAGAGATGTGCAGAGATTAATGTACCAGATCATGTTTAAATGTATGTACAAGATTAGCACATGTCACTCACGACTAGTAACTCCTCTTCTATTGCAGGCTCTTGAACAAAGGAGCAGTTGTTACAAATGGCACTTTGGTTAAGATGAGAAAGGCTTGATGTGTGCCACAAAAGGTTCACCAAAAGAATGAGGTCCCAGTGGATTCAGTCTCTGAATTAAAGCATAGCCAGTGTGAGACACAGATTGATTTAAAGAATTGATGTTATAAGGTACCTACCCCAAAAAATATAAAAATTAAGTTGTACAGTGAGTTCTCCTATAGGCCAATTTAGCAATGACTGGCACACACAGTCATAACCCAGACTGCAAAATGCAAGTAATAACTAGCATAGACACATACACAGACCAGGAAAAAAAAGTGAGATAAGACTCCTCACATGTTTTTGATTGATCCCTCCTCCCACCAGCACCATCCCTGCTGAATCCAGTCTGAGACCTGATCCAGCAAACCAGCCTGACAGAAAGGGAATGAGGCACTCTGCAGCCTGCTGAAATAGAGACGTAGACAGATGACAACAGTGTGCTGAAAAACACTGTAACCCATGGCTCCTCATTATCTTCATATCTGTAACTCTACCTCCTGACCTGGGGGGATGCCTTAGGGTACCTCTGTACATATCCTGAGGTAAGAAATATCCAGCTAAGACCGAGAAGGAAATGCTGCACAATGCTATTGTTGAGAGCCACTTCACACATCTAGGAGGGGAGAAGCTTTGCAGTTTATTTTTCCCCTTGAGTCTTTTTTGAAGGACATAACCTTGAGAACATAGAGCATTTTCAATTTGGAATAAGCCACAAGAAGCCTTAAAAAGCTGTAGACATAATGAAGTTGAGGAGGGTGATGATGGACCAGAGGGCCCTGCAATCTGGAGAGTGGACAAGGAAAATGTGAAATACCTTTTAGCTGTGAAACAGAAAGCCTGAGAAAAGAGGTAGCAAAGATTTGGACATGTGGAGATTTTTAAAGGGGTCCATGAGAGCTGGGTGTCCATTCTCCATCACTGCTCTGGGGGCTGCTCTCACTGTCACTCCATTTCCCACTCCATGAACCTGTTGCACTCTCAGGTGACTTTAGGTTGCCATTACTAGTCATCTCACTAATACTGAAACTCATATTGCAGTAACCCCTGGGCAGGATACTCCTAACTAAGGATCCTGATGTATTTGCTGTTTTTTAGATTAAACAGCAGAACCTGCTCCAAGCAACTGGTGGGACTGGGGTTTGTGTCTCCCTTGTCACTCTTTTAAATTCCCAAGCACAGGCAGCAGTGATCAGTAGATGTATCAACACAACTGTCATCTTCATGGGACCTGCTGCCTCCTTGTTTTCAGTTTACAAGGGTGCCCCATGATGCTCACAGTGGGTCTATGTGCTTGCAGGGGTGGAAAGGGTGCTTTCTGCAGTCTGGGACATAATCGCACTAAGGAAGGAGGGATGAAAGAGCAATGCAGTCAGCAGCAGGGGGGCTCTTCAAACCCCAGAAGACCGTGGATTCTTTCTCTCTTTCTTTCTTTAACTGCTTTCTCATTTACATTTAGAAAAATGACATATAGTAATTAGGTTCCCTACTCTGCCAAAACTTTAAATAGGATTCGTTAAAAATAGCCTTTAAAATTTCAGGCCCTTTTTTTTTCCTCTGGGAGATGAACAATAGAACCAGTCTGCTTTTTAACAATAGTCATTCGGAAATGCAGGCTGAATGCTGACAGATTTTGACTAACGCAGGAAGTTTTGGAGCCTATTGTGGCACTTTCTGTCTCTTTTACTTTCTCCTCCTGCACCTCTCCCTTTTACCTCTTCCTTTCACTCACCATTGACAATGTATGCATTTGTAATTGAAGAAATTCTATTCTTAACGACTTAACAGTTGTACGAGTTACTCTTGTCGGTGGTACAGCTGCTCTTTCCACAAACTAAACATATTTGACTGCAAATTTCCCATTGAAAGACATTGGAAGGTTCCTGAAATTAATGGTGTAAGACAAGTTTACAAACTGGTAGGCTTTGATGTGAAAATTAGTGTGTCTCCTTTGCAGAAGCTAGGTAGAAGAGGTTGGAAGAGCAGTGAGCAGCCTGCATACTCATAAAGCTCCTTAGCAAGATAAAAAAAAAAACAGAAACCCCCATATTTCAGAGACTTGGAAACTGCAAGAAAGAGAAGTAAAATATCAGAGTATATATGAGGGAGAAGGGGAAAGAGGCTTGTTGACACTAAGTGGAAATTGCAGGACTTTCCACACAGAAAACTCTATTTTACTCTGAGAAATCAACAGCTTTGTTAAGAACCTGCTGTTGGTATCTTGCTCCAGTATAGTATGTTTTCAGTGCTGAGTAAGTTTATGGGAAATTGCAGGGATTTTTAAGACAATAAGTCACAGCACAAACTTCCAGAGAAAGAATTTCATAAAACCATGGAAGCTGAATCTTTACTTCCATCCATGCAAATCAGGAGTAATTCAGATAAAGGCAGTGTTATATTCTTCCAAACAAGGTAGTGTATGAGGAATTAGTTCTATTTCTTTCAAGCAAAAATGAATAGTTCTGGTCAGTCATTTGCTCAGGAATGTACACTTCAGATATTCATACGGTTGTTGTGATTGTCATCTAAAAAAGTACTGAAATAGTGGCTGTCCTTCACACGTGTCACAAGAAGTAATGAAGGTCCTTGGCCATACCCAGACTCTTCTAATTTTCTCTAGAAAGCTCTCTTAGTATTTTCTTGAGGTAAACTGTTAGAAGAAACTGACTTCTATGTTTTAATATTTTTCTACTATCAAGATCCTTGATTAAAGGATTCAAAAAACAATCTATTCAATTTTATTTTATTCCATTCCATTACTTACACCAGAATCAACCCATGTTATCTGAGAGGATTATCTTATACTTTTTGTTTTGAAATTTTTAGCTGCAGATAATAAGGCTTGGTGTAGACTTTGTTATCTCATTTGTAGTAGGGCTAAATGCGTGTTTTAAATAATCCACTTTTTTCATTAGGATAAAACCATGTCAAAATAGAAAAAAATATAATTAACTTATCAAGTTTTTTTTTTATATGAACCACATTAAACATACTTTTGACCACTTGAAGAAAATAACAGTGTATTCTTACAGTTGTGAGGCACCTGAAAGACTTCCAGACTATGAAAATATCAGGAAATAATTATGGCAATAAATATGTGTTACCTAAAAGTTTTTGTGTGGGGGTAGGAAAAGTATTTAATTGTCCTGTCCTCCTTCTGGATGACCTTCCCATCACTAGTGTTTTTAACAAGCTATAGGCTGCATTGACACACATAGATCCTGAACATAGATGATGACAATTTTACATACATTTTTATTTAGCTTCCATGTAGCACCAACAAATAATAAAAAAAATGCAAAGATTTGTCCAGCTGCCCCTCCACTGTATCCCCTTCAAAAATATGATATGTGTAGCCATTTTTCTACCACTCAGAGCAACATTTAAGTAAGTGATCTTGCGATGGAAGAATTCTGTATCCTGTTAAAAATTCAAAGTAAGCTTAAGCAGGAATAGAGTGTTAATGCCTGTGTGGAAATTTCATCAGGAAGCTGATAAGTTCATAAGGTGAACTTGGGCTGTTTGAAATGTACCTAAGAGCTTTTATAACAATAAATGATAAGTGCTATTCTATGTGGATTTATCTTAAAGGGACTTCTAGTAGTAACTTCTACTGTTTTTCAGAACATGTCTTTTCTTGTGTATATGTAAGTACTTTCACCCTTCACTCATCCTCTTTGTCAACATCAATGATGGGAAATATGTAGATTAAAGTATTTGAGGTGAGTGTGTTTTTTCTGCTTTCTTTATAGTGAACTGAGTCATAGATGAAATTTATAAAAAAAGACAAGAGAGATCAACAGAGAAATACATGTCCTGTTCACCAAGAACTAATTTAATAAGCAGCCTCTCCCTGCTAGTGGGCGATTAAACTAAATTGCCAGTCTAAACTTTTCTATGCTGCATTTCAAATGTCAACACATTACATTGCTATTCCTCTTAATTTCTCACAAAGAAAATGCAAAATGAATTCATTATGCTGGAGTAAGTGGAAAAAATGATGAGTTTCTCCAGAAGAGTAGGCAATGGGGAGAGATTGGGCAAGGCGATTATATTGAGATATTTGAATAGCTGGCCATTAGCAAGAGGATCCCCATTACTTTCCTGATAATTATATCCTCTTCGCTATGACTTCCCAGTGGAATAATACAATGTTCCCAGTGCAGGAGATAATGAAAAATACCATTCAGGTGGTACATATATGCCAAGAATAGTGTGTTGTATTTCTTCCCTTCCCCCATCATGTAGATTGCAATAGCACACACCTACGCGATATGTTAATGTGTGTTTGGTTGTTCAGGGCTGTGTACAGGGCAAATAAATGTATCTTGAAAATGGAGCTGGCAGTGGAATATCATTCTCCCAGTGTAATTATCTCCCGTGTTTAGTGGGCCCGGTGTATTGCTGAGTACATTTTTGTTAGCTATTATGTAAATGACTTTCAAAGCCCACCACACTGTAATAATGAGGACTTTGGAAGAGATCTTACAGAGATTAAGTTATTTCCTTTTTTTAAAGAGAGAGTGGTGGTTGGAACTAGAGCTTTATGTTTCTTCTAATTAATCCATCATTTTGCAGACACGTTTCTGTTCAGCAATCAAGGAAAATGAAATAAACAAACAAAAAAGGAAAAAAGGAGGGGAAATACAGCATGAGAAGAACACCCACTCATTTACAGTAACTATTTTTTTCCAAATGATACATAAAATCTCTCATGTGTTATTGCTGCCTTATCACTTCTTGGCATTTTTATTGCTGTTCTATTTTCAGTTTGGGGGAATCTTGCTGCGTACTGTATATCTGTCTCAGATTCATTAATTTTCACAGAAAACTCAATTTGCATCAAAATATTTTGCTGTTTGGCTTTTGCTTTACATATCTTGGGGCTTCATGGCTTGCATGAGAACTTTGTCTTGAAATTATTTACAAGAGGGGAGGAAAGCAATGCCATGGAAATTGCCCAAGTAGGAATACCACAAAAGGCAGTAAAATTATGCTTTTAGTTCCTCTTATGAAAGCTTTATATTGGACAACCCATGTAATTGGTCTGGTTTGATTTGGTTTTGCTATGTTCTAATATCTAATAAGAACCATAAATGAATGTAGATGAAATTCAATAGTGACCTGTGGAAACCAATTTTTCATTGTACGTGTTCCCATAAAAAAAAGTTTTAAACATTTAGAAGTAATACAAGAACAATTTTTAAAATATTGTTATACACAGAAATATTCACTTGGATACTATTAATGAATCTTATGAAGAAGCTGCTAAAAATTTTAGGGGCTGGATTCCTTTCTTACGTACTGTAAACTCCCTCTGATATAAATTAGAATGGCTTCAGTCAATGGAGAATAAATAAATGGGGTTTTTAAATTTTGTTTTGGTGTTTGGGCTGTGTTTGTCTTCAGATACCAGAGAGGAACTGAATCACTTTCTGTGGCCTTAAATTCCACCTGCTTGATTTTGAAGAAAACTTTCTCCTGTAAAAAAAAAAGTATCAGTGGATGGAAAAATAGTCTCTAACTTGTCCAATTTTGTTTTCCACAAAGGATGTGAAAGTGAGGCAGAATCTCTTGGATGTCCTTTTGCACATGGACATCTATGTTGATAAAACTTTTGGACCGTAATAAGTTCTGCAGTTTCAGTTGGCACTGTCTTGAGTATCCAGAATACATGAAAATCATATCCTTTGCAATAGAAGCTGAAATGAGGATGTGGAAGCTTATCATCTGCACAATAAATCTGGAGAAATGCAGCTGCCAAATGCAACCACATTATAGCATTAGTTTCAAATAGGTAATTGTGTGAGCACTAGCAATGAGCTGGTCCTGCTTCCTATCATTTGGTGTATTGACTTTTCCTCCTCTTGTTCTCTCTTGTGCTGCTTCACGCCTTCTTTTCCTTCTCCAATTCCTTATTTTTCATTTTATCTTTCATTTTCTTAGCTGCTTTTTTGTTTTGTTATGGTTTTTGTTGCTGTTGTTGTTGAATATTTATTTTCTTACATGGATTTCTAGTTTTCCACAAAGAAAAACTTTGAGAATATTGAGAACATTCACTGCTCCTTTACTAATATTTGTTTCTTAAGGACTGCTAACTGTATAAGCAGTGTGTGTAGACACTCTCTATGAATGGAGAACTTTGCATTTGAAGTTAAAATTATTATTTGCTTCTGCTTTCTTTCCTCTAGGAACTTGACATATGAAATGAAAAATGACCAGAAAGTTTTTATATTTGGCTAAGTTTGTGATCCCTAATCTACGCCTTTACAGCAAGGACACACAGGACACTTTTAATAAAAATTCCTGAGTAATATGCCAAAGCAATATGCTTTCCTGTGTTTCCCCATATTTATATGGAATATATAAGTGTTATGCAGAGAACCTTTCAGCTGTTTGATAACCTTGGTAGTAACTAAACCGATGTGAAAGATTATGACTTTTTGGAAAGAGTGATATTCTTCTATCTGTAACGTATATTACAATTAATGTGTGTGCATGTCTTCCAAATAGTATCAGGTTTTGGAAAGAAACACAGAAAGAAAATCTGATTCCACACGTCATGTATAAATTAGATACATGGATAAGATGGGTAGAAAGTTAGAATACTTTTCATAATTTTTTTTTTTTAATTTTACTAATATTTGCTTAAATCAGTGCTTAATGTTTCATTTCATTAGTGTTAAACCTAGTATTATTTCAATTAGTTTGGATGGGGTTTTTGTGTTTTATATAACCACAGCTTGAAAACCTTGGACGGAATCACGGAAATGTAATAAATCTGTTAACGTCAATCTAATTGTGCAGTCTACTCAGTGGTCTTGAAAATCAATCAATACAAAACATGATTTCATGTTTCATACATATTTCAATATGAATTTCATCCTGTCACTCAGCAATGGTTACTCACCATAAAAGTATATATTTTCAACAACAACTAAAAAGAACTTTGAAGATGGGAATCTTATTCTGCAATCTGTGTTCAAGAAAATAATTTTAGCTTGCCTTACAAATGACCTAGAGAGACCTCCTACTGAAAAGTGATGGTTTTCATTCTCCATCTTCAGTCAAATTTTAGCATCCTTCCTGAGGGAACCAGCTGTCACTTGGTTAAGGGTTTGGAAATTTAGGCACTAGACTACTTTTATTTCATTAAGACATTTCAGATAATGTGGACACTTCCAAATAGATATTAGAGAGAGTGTTAGCTGCCACTTGGTCATCAAGGCTGGGATTCATGTGACTAAATGTAGACATCAGTGAGGTAGCCACATATTTTTTATCTTGTCATCCCAGCCAACAAGGAAAACAAGGTCATGATTCATCTTGTCCTTAAGAAATGTTCAGAATGTTTAATTACTGTTCCTCTCCCTAGACAATAATGGAGGCTACTTGAATGTCTTGGAGGTAGATGTCCAATGAAGATATCTAAAAGTAAAGATGATGAATCACAACACATAAATATTTGTGTCTTTTTCTATCAGCTGTGAGCCATTTATGTTCCTTTTCTCCGAACTATTTCAGACTAGCTGTTTAAACACTCTTTAAGCCTGTCCTAGTCCAACTTTTGAGTCAAAGACAAAACAGACAACT
>VZZY01003660.1:2571-186937 GCA_013400335.1 Eurystomus gularis
AAACTTAAAAAAAAAAAAAAAAAAGGATAAATAACTGCCTTAAAGCTTCAGCCGAATTGCCAACCACACCTTCGGATGGTGAGTATATTCCAGCTTCTTTCCATTGTACTTGCTTAGCTAGGGAAGGGACCGGAGGGGAGAGGGGATCTCGGCGCTATACCTTCACCACCCGACCTCTTTTATTATTATTATTTTATTTCCCCTAAATAAGTGCTGCCAGCTGCACACGGCGACAAAATCCCGGGCAGTTTAATACCTATCACTTAAGTTAAGAGACTTGTCCTTCCCTCCCCACCCTCCCGAGCAGGTCAGTCCGCTGCTCCCCCCCGAGCAGCCGGGAGCCCAGGCAGGGGAGCCTGAGCCGGGGCTCTGCCTCCTGGACGCTGCTTTGGAAATGACTTTGAGGCGCTTTGCCTTCGCCTCCTCGGACCTGGAAACCGATTCCGGTCGTTGGGCTTGGTCGCTTGTTTGTTTGTTTGCTGCTTGCTTTATTTAGCTAAAGGACGTGCTAACTGATGGTGCTGCAATTACAGAGACTTGGGTCTCCCCCCCTCCCCTCTTCCCCTCCTTAGAGCAACCCACGTAACCTTAGAAACGATCGTTTAAGACGTACGTTAGCTAACATTTGCTTTTTTGGATTTTTTGTTTTCCTTAAAAGAGAAACACAAGAATCACAACACATTGCCCGAAAAAAGTGTCAAAGAAGAAGAAAAAAAACTATAAGTAAACATACCAAAACCATATTTGCCTTGTTCAAGGTCCCAAATCGCTTGCATCTTCCTTTTTCTACCTCTCCTTTAGTTTGGCAGGTGAAACAAACAAACAAAAAAAAATAATCAGACCGCTGTTTGCCCCCCAGAAAGATGTGCGTTGGGTAATTAAAGAGAAGTCTCCTTCTTGGTGTTTATCTAAGCGATTGTGCAAACTGATAAAAAAAAAAGAGAGAGAGAGAGAGAGAGAGAGAGAAAAAAAAGTAAAGTTACAGCCTTCAGGGGGGGGAAAAAAGGAGGCAAGGTGAAGGGAATAGATTTCCCACAACCTAAAGGGAAGTGCTTTCGATGTATTATTAGCGATCAGCCTTGGGAGAGAGGAAAAAAAAAAAAATCCTGAACACACTCTAACTTTACACAGACAAGATTTCAGGGGGGGCTTTGTACATAGCTGCTTAGGAATGTGCGCCTCGCCTTTAAGAAAAAATCCCCAAGCCCAAGGTAGGAGATGTCTTTGAGTGATCCTTGTCTCTCATTTCATTCCTTAGAAGGAAGAGCGTCTCACTACACCTTGTTTGGAGCTGGAAAGGCGAGACTTAAAAAAAAAAAAAGAAAGGGGGAAAAAAAAGAANCTGAACTATCAACACATGCACCGAAGGGGAAAAAATATATAGTGTCCTGTGCAGGGTCGGCAGGGAACGCAAGCACACGCTAAAGCAAGTTGGGAAAGAATCCGAGCTAATCAGCAATCTCTTTCTCTCTCTCTCCTTCTCTCCCTCTCCCCCTCTCTCTCTCTTTCACTGCCCCTGAGATCCCAGCTCGAAAGAGGTACTCCACATTTTTTCATTACCAAAAATCCGTTGCAATAATCATTTGTTGCTAATTGAAACCCTTGGAGACATTTTTCCCCACCCCCTTCACAAACATGGCAACTTTTAGACATGGGAAGCACGTTTAGTTTTTATTTTATTGAAAAAAAAATAAAAATAATATGATTAGGAGGAGGCTGAATCTTTCACCCACGAGAAATATCAGCTCGTCAGCCCCCTTCCCGGGGGGGTGCGGGAAGGACGGGACCCCAGTACAGTGAGGGCTTGGGAAAATTTGGAATACATTATACTGCCTTTGGCAGGAGAATACTCTCCAACTAATGGATTCCTGCTCCTTTTTGTGTGTGTGTGTGTATCAGTGTGGGGGGTTTCTGGAAAGAGGGGTGGTGGTCGTGGTGGTGGGGAGCCGAGCTTTTATTTTAAGAAACTGTTAGGGTGAGGAGTGTGTCATACTTGACAAATGGAACAAACGCTCTTCCATTTCTTGCTTGTCCTTGCCTTAAAACAGGAATTAAGTTAACCACAGTGCTGCATGTTAATTGCATGTTTACTGGGCTAATGAAAATTACAAAAGGGTTTTGCCACCTCGATCGGTGATGAAAAAGTATGAAGGCGATTGTCAGTGNATACCATAAATATGGTCTACACAAGTTTCCACTCTTGTTAAGACTACTCAGGACATGGAAGATGGAGCCATAGCCCACTTGAATTAATTTTTATCATTGCCAGAGGGGTACGTGCATCTGGGGGCTCTCTCCTCTCCCCACTTTGTGCCCCCTCCCTTCCCAGCTCCGAAATCCCCCCCTTGCCGAGGAGGACCGTGAAGGTGCACAGAAAGCACTGGAGAGAAATGCAAGTTTTTTGTCCTTTCTCCCCTTTTTTCCAAATGCTCCTTTTCTGTAAAGCTGAACGGGTCATGATGGGGAAAGCCCAAAGGGGGGAGCCCCCCACACCCCTGCATTCTGGAGATCCCTGGATGAAAGGATGACCTCGTAATTCAGTTTGATGATAACCATTTTCATGCTTGAAAACAAGCTGCCAAATTAAACCTAAATGGAAAGAGCAGTGGGAAAGGTAGTGGGAGCAGGGCATTTCGAGACCTTCCCCACCTCTCCGAAAGGGATTGTTTGGCAAAAGGAGGAGGGAAAGGCAATTAAATAGACTAAAGATGATTTAAATCCCAACCAAAAATAATTCCAGGGAGAAGTTTCCCCCCTCCGGTGTTGCCCAGCCCTGGATTTGAAAACTTTGGCCCAACTTGTGGCGAAAGCTACAACTTTGCTCCGCAGGGGTCAGAGGTGAGGGCTATTTTAACCCTAAAAGCCTGCGAGTGACCAAGGTTGAGGCTGGGCTCGCAGCACTAATAGCCATAATTACCTCCTCCCCTTCCAGGGACATTCCTCGCAGCAGCACTGTTAGACGCCGAACTGAAGAAAATCCTGGAGCTGAACATATCTTGGGGGGTAAATAACAGCAATATGAAGGAATTTCAGAGCTCTCCTTTTTGCTTGGGGGGAATGAAGCCTTTTTTTTTTTTTTTTTTCTTCCTCCTTTTTCCTCCCCTTGCCAGCATTCCCAAGGCGCTGGGTCTTTGTCTTAGAAGGAATGGAGTGTCTGAATGGTGTGAAAGGGACAGAGAGGGTCGCTTCAAATCGATTTTACTTGTCCTCTCTGTCTTTTCGGATCAACGCCCTTCAATGGACACATAGGTGCTCTTTCAACCAAAAACTTGTGCAACATTTTCTGCCTGTATTGGTGCTAAATACAATAAATGCTGGGCAGATTTTTTTTTTTCTCTTCTTTCTTTCTTTCTTTCCAAAGCAGAAAGCACCCTAATTAAATTGTTTTATATGGACAGTCAAGACAGACCAATTAAGTATGCATTAGTATAAAGATATATTCGAGAGATAAGCGCTCTATAGGAGCCCTGTCTGGGCAAGGTGTGTAAAGAGTCCTCTCGAAGAGAGGCTGTAAGCGGGGCTTCCTATGGATTTTTCCCCTCCATTGCCTCCTATACTCCTCGAGTAACGGACTGAATAAGTTAGCGAAAAGCCATTAGTGAAAGTGGTTTCCAAACCAAAGCTAACAGGTGGATGTAGCTGGTGTGAGCCCCGCGTACCCGCCGCACATCTGCAAGACCCAGCCACGCATTTCTGCGGCACGCAAGGCGCATTGAGAGGGAGAAACGCCTTCCCACCGACAGCTCCTGTGCACGGACACAGGATAGACCGCGGGGCACTTCTGCGGGCTGGGGGTACGCGCAGAGAGACACACACCCACCCCCCCAGAACAGACAGAACCGGGTGTCTATTGTGTGCAGGCTCCCAGCCCTGCAGCCGAGGCAGACACACGCACTCCAGGCGTAGCTGTCTCGCCTGGGGAGCAGCGGGCACGCAGCAGCTCAGTCCGGGGGTGATGACGAGGGGGAAATATTTCCTATCCGAGGCAGAGGCTTTTCCCGGGGGTGAAATAACAGATCAGGATAAGACATACACGTAACACACACACACGAACTTCTCTTTCTGTCCATTTTATCCCTCCGGGGAAGCTCTCGTGTATGGTTAACCACAGGAAGCGGGCTTTAAGCTCTTCCCCATGTCTATTATTATTTATTATTATTATTATTATTATTACTACTATTACTATTATTATTATTACTGTTAATTCACTGCAGATTTTCCACGTCGTTCAAAAAAAGGAATCAAACCAAAAACCAAACAAAAACCCCAACCAAAAACCCAACCCAACCCTAAACAGAGAAACAAACAAAAAAGCAATCAGCCCCCAGCCCTGCCTCAGCCTGATCCTGGGGCAAGGCAGAGCTGCGGGGTGCGATGAGGAGGAGGAGGAGGATGGAGGTGGGCTGGAAGTTGCTGGGGCACCCTCCATCCCTGGGCACCTCGGTACCAACCCGCCGAAGCCCAGCTGTGGCAGAGAGTCCAGCGCCCGGAGCTGCTGCAGAGCGGGACCGGGGTATCGCCCCTTTGTCGTGACATTGCACCGCACAGACAGGACGGGGGGTTTGTTGGAAGGGCCGGGGAAGAGGGGACAGAGGGGTACAGGGATGCGACGCCTGCCCGGCTTGATATTCATTTTCTAGCAGCGCTTTGGCTGTGTTAGCTCATCAAAGGGAGCTGGGAGATGGGGAAGGATAATCAATTCCTTGCTTAGGTGCTTTAATGTCACGGTAAACAGGTTAGAAATAGACGTTTTTAAAGCCTCAATTTCTCTTTACTGGTTACCTTCGGGGATAAATCANCTAAAGGAGATCTCAGCAAGTCACTACCCGGACAATAGTCCACCTCCTGTTGGGTTGCGTATTGATCAGGAGAGGAGCTGAAGATGTCGCCACACTAAATATTTACTGATCACACACAAATAGCCGGGACTTGAACGATTTTCTCCTGTGAGGAGAGCAGAGAGAGAAGGGTAAATCATTTTATTAGTGTGTATAAAGCAAAGAGCACACTCTGGCTTGGAGTGTTTTAAGATGTGTCTTCAGCTGGATGAAAAGAGTTAGGGAAATCGATATGGAGTGATTAGACGAGCCAGTCGTGTCAAAGAGAGAGGCTGGGAATTTCATGGATTTGGTTATACCGGGAGGGGGGAAATATATCGAGAGGTTAAAGGGAGGAACCCATTGTAGCAGAGCCAATGAAAAAATAATGTCTAATCAGACCCGGCAAAGGTAGGGTCGGGGTAAGGACCCACATTTCTAAAGAACCACATCAGCTGGAGAAGGACCAGGGACACCCATGAAAGAGGCAAGCGGGGGGAGAGGAGGCGAGTAGGAGCCTAGAAATGCTACAGAGCAAATCCAGGAGAGGCAGAGAAAAGTCGCCTCTGTGGAGCAATGCTGAGACACCACGAAAATGGGGACAAAAGACCCAGGAGCGAGGGGAAGGCGAGGAAACGGGCGCCTGACTTGGAGGTGAAGTGGAAGGGTCTCCAGCCCCGGGTGCCCACCAGGCAGGGAGGGCTCTGGCAGCAGAAGCAAGGGCACATCCCGCTCAGATGCGAGGGGTTCAAATGCTTCCCCTACAAGTTTGTTCTCCCCTCTCCTTCCCCCCCTTCCCCCCCAAGCAAATGTGGTGAGTAAAATGGATTTTAGCGTTTAACCACCTCATTTTATCCCCGTAATGACAAGGCTCGTAATATGTAATCTACAGATTACTGCCATTCGAGGGTGACCACAAATGACATTAAAGAGAAAAAAAAAAAACAACAACCCAGCATTTCTGCAAATGACAAAATGGCTAAAACCAGCCCGTGCTCTAAGTACTGAAGTTGAGGAGTTGCTGCTGCAGGATTTTGCCGGTCGTAGGGAGCAGTTCGGCCGTGGCTCAGGTACAGCCCCGGGGTGTCTCTGGGGATCGAAGAAAACTTTGCTGGAGACAAGCAAATGTCTAAGTGCCAAAGGGCAGAAAGCTGGGAGCAGGGCAGGGCTCTGCCAAGCGACGTTAAAATATGCTCTTTGGGGATGCTCGGGATTATTTTTCTTTTCTTTCTCTCTTTTTTTTTTTTTTTGTAATTTTTTTTTTCCTTGCCTCGAATCACTGATGCTCGGGCCGTTGTTCAAACGCTCCCTTCTCTCTGTGTATTTTTCTTCCGCAGCAAATAGGATGCGACTGCAGGGAACCAAGTCGCAGGAGGGAGAGAAAGTTTGAGCCGCACTTTAGATGATGCTGATGGCTGGGAGGGAGGAAAGGCAGCTAAAGCTAAGAACCGAGGAGTAGAACCGATGTGAAAACAGCTTTCCACTTCTTCTCCAAGTGCTAATTTTGCTACTGTAAACAAACACTGAAGTTAGGAACAGCTGCAAATAGGCTGCCGGGCACCCAGGGCGCAGGGACGGGGCGGGGGTGAATAATTTTTGTTCATCTCTCGGGCTGAATTTCACCCAAACTTTGCTTTCTCCCGCAATCAGGGGGCTGATGCTGGTTTTAGTTGTGGAGAAGGAAGGGGGAAAAAATTATATATATATAGGCATATTAAGCTCATTCCATGTGAGCCTACAGAGTGCAGGCAGCTCGGCTGGATCACTAATGCAACAGGAAACCTCGGGATAGACTCAGCCTAATTAACAGTTTTCCATAGCTGAAGCGATTTTTAAGAATCCCAGTGGATTAGCCCAATATGTTCAGGTGTGAGGCTACGAGGGCCTATAACTCCTTTCACTATAATCTTATAACCTCCTTACCTAATTCCTTAGATTGCAGATAGGAAGAGTCTGACCCTGGAGGTCGGAAGGAGCTTGGTTTCATTAACCCTTCCCTCCCCAGCGCTGCTCCAAGGTTAACTGCGCTGGGCTGGGGGCTTGGGGGAGGGAGGGCACAAGAAAAGGATTTGCAAGAGGGGTCGATCCGGGGCAGGGGTGGGGAGGGGGTGGTGGGGCAAGGCTTAAAATGATTCCTGCTCCCTTCATTCCCCTCCCTTGAGCCAAAAGAGAAATGGAACGGGAACTTTTCTCTATCCCATACACCAGGAGGTGCATAAATGTACGGAGGTTTGTGAGACAATTCATTCCCTTTACATCATTTCAGACTTTGGGTTTGTGGTTGGTTTTTTTTTTTTTTTTAATATTTTCTTATTCCAAACGTGGAGAAAAGGAAACATTCTAGAAATGTCAGATATTGCAAAAAGCAGTGATCTCCATCTTCAGGACCAGCAGCAATCTCTTGAGCTTCTTGTCCATAGCAGAGCTGCAATCTTTAAAGAAGAAAAAAAAATCTAGAAAAAGCTTCTCAGACTGTATTTGCCTGGTAATACACCTGGTTTATATTTTAATAGGTAGTTACATTGTATTGATTCAGGGTACATCATTGATGCTGAAAGTTAATAACTCTCAAATTATATCTATCTGCCTACATACATAATTGCATACACAGTATAACACTGTAAGAATTTGCATTTTGCAGCACATTCTTTGTTCTTAAATCTTTTAACACACTGAATTGTTCCTTTGAACAAAATGCTATTGAAACACATGTTTAAGGAAAAGATGCTTCTAAACTATATGTTTAAGCAATGAAATTGTTGAGTGAAATACAGGTTTCTTTGTATTTCACACAAACCTTGCCATACGCCAATCTTAACCTATACATCCAAACTGCTTCTTTTTTCTTTCTCTCCCAGTCAGAAGGCAGAAATATGTGAACTGCTGAGAGAGGTGGGTACTTTTTGGTAAGTATGTTTAGATATGATCTTCAGATACATTTATTGTACTTTCAAATTCTTTGGATACTAATTGAGCTAGCAAACAATATCCCGGCTGAATGTCTCAGCTCCTTCCCTATTTAACAAGCTTTTAATATAGAATTATACTGTAGCCATCCTTCTACCAAACAATATAGCTGAGGAGTCAGCAAAAAAAGAAAAGAAAGTTAAAACTAAATTATAATTGCTGCCTTATATCTGACTCTTCATCCTTTCCACAGTCCTAATGAACTCTTTAAAGGTTTTTTTTTTTTTTATTTCTGAGTGACAGATCAAAAATAATTAGCAGAATCAGAAGCAGCTGGAAAGCTTGAAATAATGTGTCTAAATATTTCATATTGCTACTTAGAATACTAGCCCATCAGTTGTAAAAAGGAATCAGTATTCTGCGGTAGTTTATAAATGCAGAAAGATAGATTCTTTTTTTTCTGCGGCCTGCCTCAGAGATGATATAAATAGAGATTGAACTATCAGGAAAAAAAACCAAAACAAAGCAGAAAAAAATAAAATAAAAACAAAACCCAGGACAGGAATAGAGACAGACAGATAGATGTATAACTGCATTTGAACAATGTTACATACCGTGTTAGGAGATGGTAAAAAAAAAATAGACCACATATTTATAACCTCATAATTAAAATACATTCTTATCTCCCTCCTCTGAAAGGTTGCAGCTTTCTTGGAAATATTTTCAGTGCCTATTTTAAACTCTGTGTCCCAAATTGAATTAAGATGAGCTGTTTTACCCAAGAGTAAAACACTTGTTTACAATTTAATGTTCGAGTTTCAACTGCCTATCAATCACCGTATCATTTTCTTTTTATTTTACCTCCTTATGTTTGGAGACCTCATCTAAAATGGTGCTACTTTGTATCAAATTCTAATTTATGTTTTGTAAGAAATGAGTCAATATTATCCAAAACAATCCCCTGTGTTTGACCGAGGTAAATTGGATGAGAATTTTTCACATTCAAAGGGTTAAAGCTAAACTGAAAACTTTAAAGCAAAGGGATACCAGCAAACTGTGAAAAATGGCACGTCTGCTCTCTCTTGACAAGCTTGCATTATATGACATGTAAGGAAGCCCAAGTTTTTGAATCTAGGACCAGTTTCAGTTTTTAATAGGAAATAATTACATGGAACTTTATTTCCAGAGAGAACGTCCCTTCCAGCTACAGTGTTTTGCTTTGATCTAAGTATTAACTGGCAATAAAATAACCATATTTTGGATCCTAAGCATATTGATGCTTAAAGGAATGTTATGCTTTCAATCAAATTCCAAGTTTAGATTATCCAAAGGTATTCATCCTTCTTTTGTCAGAAACCAATTTGCTTTTTTACTCCTACAGCTACTCACACGTGGTTTAGTATACTTTGTTATTTTATCGTAGAATTTGCACTATCGAGGTGGAAAACTTTTAGATGGAGCGAGATCATGTTCCAGCCTGGCAATTTGGGCTGTTTCTCATACAGCTCCCCAGCCCAGCCCTTCTTTACACTTGTTATGCACCACCAGCATCGCTCACCTCTGAGGGCGACTATCTTGAACATCTTTGCAGCAGAATTTTGTTTTCAGTCTTCAGATTTTGAATTTATTTTTTGTTTTAACCTGGAGAATCAATCATTTGGACCCATCCTGAACAATTAACCTCCCCTTTATATTATGTCCCCAAGTGCAGTACTTCATAAAGACATGAAAAGGACATCCCAGACAGCAGGACTCGAGCCCAGGCTTGTCACAGAGTATAAAAGGAGAGAGAAGGGGAGTTTTTATCTCTTTGCCCCTCCAACTCTTAATAGTTCTAAGTTTCAGTGCGACAATAAAACAGTTTTGATAACATAGCTCATGGGTTTCTCTGCCACATAAAGTTTTCTTAATAATAAAAAAGAAGAAACTTTATCCCTCCTAAATTAAAATAGGGCAGATGTTGGATATGGTTCGTATTAGGCAGCCTTTCACCCCTTTGCCCCTGGCACTAAAGTTCTGACTTTTTCTTTCTACTATGTCTGTTTCTAACTGAAAGGTATTATTCCTGCCCTGGCTCTCTTCTTCTATTTATTTTTTCAGCGTCTAAAATTAAACCTATTCATTTAGTAATATACATTCTATTTCAGATTGCTAAACCTGGCCAGAGAGAGGAAACGTTTTCCAAAAAGTGATGCTCCACTGACCTTAAAAGAAAACATGAGGCAGGGAAAGCTGTTCTTAAAAGGTTTATTTCTAGAGAATTTTGTAGCTCTGTTGACATTATAGGGATAATGGTTGTATTGCAATAGGTTTTCAAGGCCCGAGAGGTTTATGTTTTCTTCTGACCATAAGTATAATAAAATTTTAAAGGTGCACAAAGTCTCAGCACTTTACATATTTAAAACTAGATCGCAAAAAACCCTTGGGAAACATACATTACAGCGGGCAGCCCTGCCTAGAGAGCAGGGCAGAGAAAAAAACCACCCCAAACCCAAATAAAATCCCCCATTTTTTTCATGCTAGCTCTATGAAAATCCTGGCTATTAAACTCCCAAGGATAGCACAGCTCTTTTCTCCAGGGCCGTGAAGATAGAATTTATTGTCCATTTGGAACGATCAAGTTTAGGCTAATAAAAGGCCCTCTGTAAGCAGAAATGCCCAAGTTGATGTTTGGCAGAGTCTTCAGTGGTAGAGTTTATATAGGATGGGGGCTCTGCAGTATTTGAAAGTACTCATATCTCAGCAGCTGAAGAAGATTTGACATACAGAAGTAAACGTTAGTAGGCAACAGCTGAAGGTTAATCAGCATTGCTTTCTGAACTGGATGGTTGAAAGCAGGAAAAAGTGAAAGCTGCTCTCTCTAGCCCTTCCCTTTGCTAAGGTGCTGCTAACTTTTATGATTTTTTTGTTATTATTATTTTTTTTTCTCTTCCTCTTTTACTATCTGTCTTTGTGCCTGAGGGCCAGTGAAAGAACACTACAGATTCTAGATTGCTTTCAGAGTTTCCCTTTGCTGATGATGGATTACCATGTCAATTTAAACGGCATAGGATTAATTTGTTTCAATGATTTCTCTTTAGGCTGAATGCCAGTCTTTTTTTCTATCTCTCTCCTTGCTCTTCAGAATAATAATAAATAATAATAATTATAAATCCTTAGAAAACCCCCAACACTTTTGATATCTCACATTAAAAAGACAATAATAGAAATAGACAAGTTAGGTGTAATGTTGCAACACAGTTAAAGATTTGAGTGTTTTTATCTCATTCTAAGGGGCTGAAGCGTACAGTCAGTCACATTAAAATGAAATTGGATCCAACGTTTATTCAATAAATACTTGTCTTGTAGGTAATCCAGAGCAGAGTGCTTTTGACACATAAGGACTTAATTTGTCTTGGATAACAAGTTATTAATATGGCACATTTAAACTTGCCACCTACAATAAGGTCATTTAGATCTATAATACTACTCACAAGAGAACTTCATAAAGCCAGAAACAAAGTTTGAAAGTTCTGAGTTGTGGAGCAGATGCACGGCTCACGGTTTGCTCTTTGCAGAAGAAAGTTCAGAGCAAGTAGGAGCCATCCAAACCCAAATGGTGTGCATCTGCTCTTCTCTGAAAGGCAAACGTAAATGGAGTGAAGAGGAAAAAAAAGAACCCAAACACACATTTTTGAGTAAGCTTTAAAGCTGTGCTGGGGCAGCTAGCAAAGTCATTGCTGCTTTGGAAGTGAAAAATTTGGTTCCGAGTGGAAATTGGCCCCCATTTGCAGCCTACCTCTTCCGTGTGCTTTGCAATTTACTTGCTTTTAATAATAAGTGAGGAAGTTGGAACATAATCCACCCATAAATGTTATTGCTGTAATTTGACTGTGCTGTGTTTGTTCATGCATTAGCCGTATATGTAAAGCGAAGTGGGGATGTATGGTGGTGATCCCTGGGCAGCCTGAACAAACAGAGGTGTTTTGGTACATACTGGATTTCAAACCCCAAATACTCTGCAACTGTTTTAAAATTTGGGAAGCTGGAGGTGGGGTGTTTAGCTTCAGACCTGTCCTAACTGAACAATGCCTGCAAGAGGTGTGGCAGGAGGGGAATATTGTGGGCATGAAACACAGGACGTGTTTTGTGGCTGCGATTCGGTCTCCGCATTGTATGCGCGAGCTTTATTATCCCGCTTTTTGCGTATTAAGCTCTGGGTTGCTCTTCTCCTGGCGGATTCTGTCTCTTTAAGCAACTAAATCTCATTTTTGAGCTCTTCCTGGGAAAAGGATGTTACACACGAGTAGAAAAATGCAGGCAAGAAAGGCTAATTGAATGAAAAGAGAGAATTAGGTTAAAAATAGAGTACAATCTAGTATCACATTTTCACTAGTGTAACCTGAAATGAAGGTGTCTCCAAGTCCCTAGTGATGCCAGAGTGTTTAGATGTTGGGCACAGATGGAGACACCTATTGAAATGTGTCTGAAGAAGATTAATAGGACTTGTCAGTGTTGGGAAAGCACTGCTTTGCTGTAAATTTCTACTAGCACAAGATGAATTACCGATGAATGCTCAGTTATCAACCCCATCACTATCATTGGACACTAAATCAAATTGAGCAGTTATCTACAATCAGAAAATTTCTTTTAAAAATAGGCATACACCTTTAGGCTTAAACTCTCTAATAAGACAATATCCTCTATGGTATGTGTGTGTTCATGAAGGGGATATGATTTAAAGTTTCTATACAAAAAAGCTTCTTCTCAGGAACGAACGCCAAGTTTAGTGTGAAATTGGGGTTGTCAAATAATAGAGGATATTCAGAAAATCCTGGTTATACAATACAATGTTCTGCTGGGGGCCTGATCCAAAATGGATTTTCATGCATGTTGTTAGATTTTGGAGCCACACTTATTTATGAGAGGTTTTTTTCATCACTCCTTTCCCCTTATTTTTGGTAATGATAAGCAATCCTTCTATCTACCTTAAAGACTGAGCATCCAAATTATATATTAATGCAAAAGAGCTGTCGAGACTTAAGATAGATGTATAAAAATAATCCCCCCCCCAACATATTTAGAAAATTGCAGCTTAATATAATGAAATATGTGATGAAAGCATCAATGAATAATATTTTAACTGAGAATACTTCCTTCTCTCCTTTATAAAAGGGGAAACTGTCACAAGCAGAACAATCACAAGCATTTACCAGCCCACTGCTAAAGTGTATTAGCTGTATTCACCATGGGATGCTGCTGATGACAATGACACTAAACAAGCAGTATATATTTTTAGTTTCTAGGATTGCTTTCCCTCTCACCCCGGCACTCTACGACTTTACCCAAGGAGACTTATTGTGGCATGTTTTCTGAAGTCCATTTTCCCCCTTTATTATAGACAAGGGCAGTCATTTGTGTTTAGGGAGGGAGACAGGTACAGTACCTTTATCTGATCAGTGTCCCCAGCCACAGCCACCTTCTTAATCGACGGCCAGTTCCCACTCCGGAGGATCAGGCCTTACCTGGGCTGCTTCTCAGCCAAGGAATGTATCCTTCCCTTCATCAGCACAGCTCTTACCTGTGATGTTCGCTACTTTTTGAGGCAGGAACAATATGCTATTTACCACAAAGCACAGCCTCAAAGCCTTGATGTGTTTCTCATCTCCGGCCAAAGCTTGTTATTTACCACCTTAAAAAATTCACCCCAGTAAGGGATAGTAGCAGTTATTGTCTTCACTTTGACATCCCAATTTTCACACAGCAAACACCCTGCGTTAGGGCCAGATTCTCACTCAGATGGAAGTTATTAACTTTAAGCAGAACAGAGCCGATTTCAGCGAGCCGCAGCCCGTGCCCTTCTAACACAGTCGCTTTACAGCATCCCCTTGTTTATTTTTTTCTTTGGAGGGCATGATTCTTTAAACACGTTTGTTTTACACAGAGCAGCCCTTGATTCCTAACTTATTTTTTTTTTTCCCCAAAAACATGGAAAGAGAGTATTAATGGGGAATATTAATAGAGCTGAGTGCAGCGCGATGCTAGTTAGATTGTAGTAGCTGAGAAATATGAACTAGTGAACATAATCCATAAACTCCATTTGGTTACTATAATACTCCAATCTGTATTTATTACAACCCCACTCTGATGCTTATACAACTGCAATTGCTGCATTTATACACTCTAATGGTTTCACAATAGGAAAAACCTGTGTTCTTTATCTTTCTTTTCCTGTCCAAAACAACCCCTTCCACATACACTTCAGGCTTCTCCGGACTTTGTCTGGGTTTAATCACAGGCTGTGGGACAAAATGTGCATTATTAAGAAATATAAATATTTTCAGAAGCAATCAAAGGGTTGAAAGATTGATTCGGCATGTAGATTGGATTTAATTCGAAGCAGCTTTGTTCTAATGAGGACTACTGGGATACAAAGACGGCAGCCGCTTATGGCCACCAGTTGGGAACTTTGACTTGCTGCAGCAACCTGTCAAGAGTTCCCAGGAACCGCCAGGTATAACGCAGCAAAGTGGTGGGAAGTTGGTGTTTTCTATTGTTTTCAGCCTCCTTCAGAGGCTCGATCAGGATTTCAAAGTCCCTGTTTCACCAAAATTAAATTTAATTTCTTGCCATCCACGGGGCCAAGTCCTGCAGTCCCTCACTTGGGGGAATCCCCTTGGGACTTTGTGGGGGGCTTTGCCTATGGGGAAGGTGGCGAAGCTTGGCTGAGCCCCAGGTCCAGCAAATTTGAGAGCCCTGTAGCAATTTGTACTGCTTCCAGACCTGGTGTGCTTGCTTTCGCAGTGACTTTTTCCTGTTAAATATTGCTACCTGCGCTCATAGATGTGACCTGACCTTTTTTTGCACAGGGAGGTGTTTTTCCCTAGGGAGAAATATAGCTCCGTGTTGGCTTGGGAGCTCTTGTGTCCTCCTCAGGTGACCCAGCAGAACTGCCAGACCCATCCTGCTGCCGGGGGAAAAGCCCACAACGTCCAAAAAACACCCTTGAGACGATGCTGGACAAAACGGGACACTCGATAGATTTCCCCTCAGACTTAAAAAAACCCAACAGTAAAATTTCAGAGTGCCCCGAGGAGGGGGTGTCACGTCACAGGTACTCGGGGAGCACAAGACTGTGGCAGCTTTCCGAAATGTTGAGCATACAGTCAGAATCACAGGACATACAGGATCAAACACTGACTAGCTTCTCTCTCCCTTTAACCTCCCCTTGCCTACTTTTGTCCATAAAAGCAATAGAAAGAGAGAAAGCTTGAATTTTGTGAACTGTTTCACCCATCCACAGCTGGAATTCCAAAGCGAAATGAAAATGCCTTTAAAATCAACCCTACATGGGAGCCTGAGAGAACAAGTTTTCCTTTGTTGTAGGGTATAGTATTATTTGCTGTAGGTTTTTGATATACATTCTAAATTAGGCCTGCAAAGGAATGCTTCATCTTTAATTCATCACTCTCAGCTGAAAGAGATTAGCAATGTCTAGCACGCACCCTTCGTATGGTGCTGACCTCATCAAGTATGGCCTGAAATTAATTAGCCTCATTCATTCCAAATGGAAAAGGATAATGGAGCTGCATTTTAGAGATGACCATCACAAATTGTATGCAGCATATTTAAAAATCTCTCCCCCCTCGCTCCCCTCCCCATTTTAAAAAAAACTACGTAGATTAAAATTCTTTCCAGAACTTGCAATATATCAGAATTATCGAGGCATTAGGTGCAGAAACCACTCCGGTTTTATTTGTGGAACTGGGAGCCACATTTTGTGTGTGTGGTTGTAAAAGCAGCAAGCCTGTCTTAATGGCAGAACACCTGGAATTAATTTGATATTTCCAGGTGCTCTGGCAAACTGGGGCATCAAGCACTTGATGTTTAAACATTCTTCCAGTGGCTTGCTTAAATCAATATGAAAGTGGTGTCCCTTTGTCATTCATACATGCAAAGTGCTAGCACAAACTCCAGCTTGGCTTCAGAGTCCTACATCACTCATAATCTAATTAGAAATCAGAGCAGAGCTGAAGCAGCATTCTTTGTGGATTCTTGGGCAGCAAATAGGGATACTTGTCTTTTGTTTCCCTCCTCGATTGCATCGTTCACAAGCTTTCACACCACATCTCTAAAGGTGGTTAGGTGCCTCAAGATGTTGACAGGCATGAAGGACAAGATTATTTAGGTATTTAGGTGCCTACCCCGGGTGATTTCAAATGGCATTAAGCAACTGGANTATGAAAAGCTCTAATTTGTTGTCCTAAACTCTAGCAACGTGGGCGATGTTTTTCCAGGGTAAAATTGCCTGCAGGGTACATTTACCGAAGTCTGCTGATTTTTACCGAGGTCAGCGGGTACTCAGATTTGGGCAGCGCAGCCCAGCCTGGCAGCTCAGCCAGCTCCTCCCCGGCTGGGCATGGTGGTGGCATGGGCTCCGGGTGCTTCCCGAGAGACAGGGAAAGTAGCAAAGTACGCGGCATTTCCCACAGGAATTTGGAAGATGCCCATGTGTCAGACAATGGTGAGGATTGGGCCAAAATCCAGACCCAGCCTGGATTCCTCCATCTGAGGAGTCCTGTCTTGACCTACGACTGCTGACGGATCGCAGCGACGTGGACCTTTCTCACTCCTTACTCACCAGCATCAGACCACCAAGGGGGCCCGAGATAATACTGTGAGTAAGAGACAAGTTTTTTCCTCACAGCAAATAATTCATTGTGGAACTTCAGAATTTGAAATAGCAAGGTCAAAATGTCCTGTATCTGCGATATTCCCAAGGCTTGGGGAACGTTCCTGCAGTTCTTATGCCCAAGGCTGGATACATAGGGATTATATTTTGTGATATGTGCTGTAATCACCCAGGAAAATTAAGAATGAATTATTTCTCTTCAACACAAACAAATATTTGTCTTCCAAAGGCGCCATTCATGAAGACTGCCATTGTATCCAGGATTGAACCCATTGTTATTAATCCTAAATGAATTCAAGTTTGTCTACCACGCACAAAGCTGCTCGCCATCTGATAATCCAAATTTGCTCAGGAAAAAAGAATGAGCAAATGTTTGAAGCAGCAGGTGAAATCATACCACAGTTATTAAGCCTTCTTTCAGGGGAAGCACAGGATAGATTAAATTGTTATGTTAGGCCATGTTGTGAGTCCACGTCAATTTTGCTTGAGATCTTATCTTAGCTCAGAACCGTTTCCTCCTAAATTAAACTAAATACTGAAGACATGAGAAGTGTATTGACCCAAAGATTCAAAACTTTGGACTCAGCAGCCTTCTGATCTTTTGTCCACAGAGTATCAAGTTGTAAAGCTGTGGAATATTAAATAATAATGATTATCTTTGACTTGCCTAAGTCCATTTGTCATGCTGAAACACTGGCATGGGTTTTCCTTACTGTTTTTTTTCAGAACAAGATGTTGAATCTGCCTGCAAGCTCATTTCATTTGCCACTGATCTCACAGGCTGTGGTCCTATACTAACATTAAGTCTCATGCACTAACCGTGGTCTGTAACTCTGTCTCTGGTGCTCTTAATCTCCCTTTTGCAAACACTATTGTCCAATAAAGCAACAAACAAAAATCTTACAACCAAAACGACCGAACTATGCTGGTACTTCAATCAGCTGTTATCAGGCACAAGCAGTTATTGAGATTCAAAAATGCAGTGTAATTCACCTGGGATAAGAAATCAAATTTAAAAATGAGCTGAACAGACATTTTTAGGAATAAGTAAGCTTCTAAACAAACCAGCTTTTAAATTCTGCCATTTCTGTATTAGTACTGTAAATCAATATAGTCTGCACGTGGAGAAACCACATGAGCTGGAATTGTCATAATTAAATATCATCCTGGTTCCTGCAGTACAGCCAAACAAGGAATTTTACTCCTGACACAAGAGTTTTCTCGGGCAGGGATAACTTACTAACATATCACAGCAATGATTTAAGCTCCAAGAGGTACCATCATTTTTTAGAAAAAGAAATCTCTACCAAAATGCATAACACAATTCATCCCTGGTGTCAGAGCCCTGAAGAGATGGAGTTATAGAAGAAATAATATTGTTTAGATGCTTTTGTAAGGAGAAACATAATGATGATATATTAAATAATGTGATGTACTCGGCCGGACTTCTAATTATCTGCGTGCAGACTGTGTGTTCATTCATCACTCCATTCACTCCAGCTGTAGTGCTGGTTAGTGGCAGACATTGACACTAAAGCATAAGTTTGAATGAGAAGAAAAACAAGGAGACTGCAAAGCTGTATATTAGCTTAGAGGAGCAGGATGTCATTGCCAGCCTGAATTTGTTGATGACACCAGGCATTAAACAAGTAAATCTTTAGGTACTGAAGCAACAGTTCGCTTACTTTCAGCAAGGACATCCAGGAGGCAATGCAGCGGATTTACAACAGCGAGTACCTGTGTACCAATAATGGCCACTTAGCCTCAACCACACGATAAGTCAAAATGGAGATTCACCTTTCCCCTGCCAAAAAGATTTTTTTCGTATTTTACTCTCACTTAAAATGTTCAAGAGCCTGGGCTTGATCTTTTTGGCAGTGGGGGAGGATTTTTGTTTGTGAAGTACTGAGCTCACGGAGTCATTTGGGCAATTTCTGTTCTCACTGGACAAAGACTACAGAGAGCTTCAATGGTACAAAAAAGCATCCAGCTGCCAACCTGGTGGTTTGTGGGTGAGGCCAGGCCTTTCTGTGGGCTGCGGTTTGTTCCCATTTGTACCAGACACCAGTGACCTATAGTGGTTTCCCCTAAACCACTGGATGTTGCAGGTCCACACACACATGGAGAGCTCACATGCGGAGAGCAGAAGTGTGTTGAGTAGCCATCGTAGTTCTTTGTCCCAGCTAAATCATTTGGCTCCCCTTCTGCAAGGTTTTCTTTCCATACATCCCAATTCTACCACCCTTTTCCCCAAATAACAACCTAAATGAATACTTTATAGGTATAATTACAATAATAGTTCTTTCACTGCAAATACTAGAAGCCTGTAACCTGTAATTCACTTTTTCTGATACTCTTCCATTCTAACACTAGACGTGTTATTTTAAAATGTCTAGGACCTGAAAGCTAAATTTATATAGTGATATACAATAGCAACGGAAACTAAGCCTCCTCCTTAGCTCAGGCTTTAGAGCTGTGTTGCATCTCAGCTAATTGGTGCCTTATTCACCTATAAATGTCAAACCCACCACTCCCATAATGGTTCCAATATCAGAGTTAAATGAAAACCCAAGCCATACTAGCAGGCAATGTCTTCTCTTGCATTATTCCATGGCAAATTCAGGGGCAATAAGGGCATTTGTTTCTCCACCATGAATCTGCCACATCTCTTGTAACACCAGTTACCCTTCTTTTCTAGGGTGAACCATCACAAGACCACAACTGGAAAGTGTGGGCACCAAGATGGTTGATGCAGCTGGTTTCCTGGCTGTCACTGGGTAGTGGCTCAGCTCTCAGCTGTGTCACAAGCTACCAGAGTCTGGAGAAACATCGTGTGAACTGATCCTGCCCTGGCTCCTCCTCATCAGCACTTTGAGCTCTATGAAGCCCTGAGAACCAAGGCAACACGAGTGCATGACCAGGTAATTGCTCCTCTCCTGCTCTATACTTGAAGCACAGCACAAAGTTCCATCCTTTGCTTCTACAAGTAGGAGATCAATCTAACTTACTGATTTAGTGTTAGTGATGAACAAGACACTAATGCTAAAAGAACTCATGTGAACCTTTGCCCTCTTCTAGAACTGACATTGTTTCATCATTTTCTCTTCATTTTCTGGAGGAAGCAGCCAGCGTGAGGAGGGCATGCCGGAACACATCCTACTTGATAGCTGAAAAGAACAAACTGACAAACATTTTTAATATGCTGTAGCTTATCAACATCCCAGTGAATAAAAGGTGAACAATATTTTCCATGCGTTATTCACAGGGGTACACAGATATGCTGATAAACTGCCATTTAGTCCAGAGGCTGGACAGAAATTAATCACCAGATAAAAGACAATATTCCTAGTTAAAACCTTTATGGAATGTGTTTTTGCCCCAAACCCCTCCTGGAATAGGTAAAGTAATGCTCCCTGAGACCTGGCAGCCCTTCTAAGCGAGCATATGGTCTGCTCAGCTCCTGCAGTACCGGTGCACGGTGAGCAAACACACAGCAATGTCAGAGCAAACAGGAGGCTCTTTAATAGCATGAGTTCCTGTGACTGCTCCAAACTTCATCAGCACTTCAGAAACGAATTCCCCTTCTCTGCTGGAGCGTGCATTGTTTGCAGGAGAGGTAGGAGAAAACGGAGACAACCTCTTCGGGGGCAGATGGTGTCTGCAGCCATCTCCCACAATGCTGATGCTGTTGTGGAAGGGCCCTGGCATGTCAGAAGTTGCATTTTCTGGTGATGCTACATTGCTGCCTTCGTTTTTCTGAGATGCAATGTAACTTGTCCAGTAATTGGAACAGAGAGAGGGACCCGAAAGTAAAAATCCCACTGTTAATCAAGGCTGGCAAAGGGCAGAACATGAGCTGCAATAATTGTTTTTCCGAGGGAGTCAACAAAGCCAGGCTCGTCAGCGCTAGCAAACAGATCTGGTCCTGCCTCTGTGCTTCTCGCACTGGCAGAACATTGCACTGAAATCACTGGAGTAGGGATCTGGCCAGGAATGAGCGGCTGAGTTGCAAAGCAAATTAATTCCTGCCAAAAAAGTTCAGCTATGCTCAGAAGTATGTAAAGGGTCTGATTTGAGAAGTGTCAAGTAGCATTTGTGACCAATTATCCAAGATGAAGGGGGCAGAGCTATGTTTACATGTACTAATCTTCAGCCAAAGTTTGAAAACTCCAATTCATGGACACGCATCAAATTTCCTTTCCAGGCTTGGCATTTGCCTGTACGCACGCACGCACATTGCTTGAGGATGACAGGAAAACATGATTACCACTTGCAAATAATACAAATAAATAATAGTAAAAANAAAAAAAAAAAAAAAAGAGAGGGGTGCTGCCATGCAGCAGCAGCAGCATGGTAATTAAGCTTATTCTGTGACGTGTGAAAATAATCACAGGCCACTGTATGAGTAAAACAGCTTTATCAGCTGAGCTGAAATATGATGTGCGGTGTGTCTGTATTGTTATGTTTTCCACAACCTGTGAAGCCCTGGGAAATGATCTACAGAAAAGAATAAGTAAAAACTGCCTCTGCCATCTTCTGTTTCATTAACACAGGTATACCAATTTAATGCAATTAATCAAGATAGTTGGGATTAAACAGTAACTCAGAGTTGACGACAACAATGTTATCATTGCCATGGCACGGAAGGGTTAGAAAATGAGAATGGTGACTGGAAACACTGTGGGTAAGAACAGGCTGGCTGGGGTTTTTGGTGGGTTTTGGAGGTTTATGCAGATCTATTGAAATTTAAGGGCAGCTGGTTTTTCATGTGGCCAAGTGTTTATCTGCCCCTGTCCTTCCCTTTCCCCTCTCGGACCTTCCAGGGTAACCCCCAGAGTGGCGACAACTTTTAAAGTGATTCCTCTTCCTTCTAACAGGTTCCTGATGCTAAAGGTCTGACCTTAAAATGAGCAGTGCATAGGGCAAGAATGGGGACCGCAGTGAGCTTCTGGCCTTCAATCCTTCCAAACACAGCTATTTTGGTAACCAGAACAGTGTATTCATGATGGGTGAGGGAACAGAGCCTTCCAGTGAAGGATTTCTCAGCACATTAACTGTATCAGTGCTGGATGCTCTGTCCCTATGCAGGTTGTCTGTGTTTACTAGAAGACCTTAAACGTGAATTTGCAGAAGTCTGCAGCTTTCTGTAACTTCATGGCCATGCTTCAGTGCCTGCTGCACCTAAAACCAGAACGATTCTTCCTGGGCATTTCCACGCAGAGCTGGGGAGAACTGCAATCACATGCTGCTCTGAGTAGTTCAGACTTGGATTTCTTGTCTGCAAGAGAGGCATGTCCTGGTTTGCTACAATGCAACTGTCCTCATTAATGTACTTCCAGCCCTGACATACTGGGACCACCGTCATTGGGTAAGAAGATGGCTGAGTTTTCCAGGCTCATTCTCTTGGCTTAAGAATGTTAAATTGGGTGATAATGAGTAGTAACCCCAGCCCTTTTTATGGTGAAGCTGACACTTGCCTTCTAGTAAACAGACACAGAGATGACCCTCATCATTTCACACAGGTCACCAAACAGCCCCTGGGATGGGAAGGGTTATTGGCCATTTACCAAACTCTGTTTGACTTGGGTTCATGGGTGAGAGATGAAAGGCACTATATTGCATTACCAATCCCTGGGGCCAGCCCGTCTCCCTAAAGAAGCATTTCATTTAGCAAGGCAACTGCTGGCCCATGGGAATTGGAGAGTTAAGAAAAAGAGGAAGCAGTTTCTGTTGCAAATGCTTCCTTAGGGCACATGTCTCAAAGCCAGAGGGAAACTCACTGCTTCAGTGTTGCAGTCCTTGCTCCAGGACACTTAATGGCCAGCAGATTTTTTCCCATAATTGATCTCCTCTTCTTCCCACCAAAACATCCATTAGGTTACTCGTACTGTTGCTGCCTCTGCCCTGTTCTGTTGCATCTCCCTGGGGGGATGCCCCACACCTGGGGCAAGCCCAAAGCAGCAAGTATGAACCGTTACCTTTTCTAAGAGCTTCGAAGTCTAGACAGCACATGCCTTCCCCATCTCTCAGATGAAACAAGGAGCCCCGATATCATACTTAGAGTTGTCAGGAGCTTGGGAGGAGAAAAGCGTTCTCCTGAACGTCCCAAACATTTTCAATATCCTCGAGCTTGGATACTGGCTGATTTTCTTGGCTATAGTGGAGTGGTTCTTGCTATCAGCATAGTCTAAGTGCTGTCTTTTTACTGATGATGGATGCAGTGCTTAACACTGCAATGGTTACAGGAAGGACAGCTCAGACAGACCAAGAATTCAGCATGGACCCATCCTGAATTTCTTATTATCTAAAAATCCAGTGTTGTTCCAAATTAATTTGCAGTGGTCAAAATCCTCTTTCACTTTCCCCCTTTGCTCTTTGCGATGTGAACCACGAGATGCTCAGATGTTGCATTGGTTATCTGATAGTTTTACATCACGGTTGTAATAGTACATCTGCCAAGTCAGCAATTCTTTCTGTGTTTGTTTGTTTATTTACTTAGTATTCAATTTCCAGCAAGTTCTTCTTACCCAGTTCCTGCTGACAACCAGGGAACAGGCACAAGTCAGCTCAGAAAATGAACGACTAGAAGGTAAGTGAAAAGAATAGTAAATGCAGGCCATTCATGTGACGGGATCTGATTCAGTTTTATGCCAGGGAGATTTTTTAAATGGGACTTCTCCCAGCGGAGAGCTCACAATGCTGAGAGCCTGCTTCACTATAAAGACAACACATAATTATTCAGAGCTTATTATTATTTTTTTTTTATCACTCATTTTCCAGTCACATGGAGCAAGGGCACAGATGAGATCAGGACCTAGTTTACTGCCATGCACTGTACAGATTGTACAGTAGCCTGTACTGTAAGAGCCCTATAAAAGGTGCTAACTATCTGCTTTATGAAGGCAGACAGCTGCACCCAGGCTGAAGGTTGAAGCTACTGGTCTAAGATGGTAGAATCCATCAGCAGCAAAAAATGGGGACTCAGCCTGAGACCCTCTATCCTGGCATCCTGCTGCTTGTTGCTTCAGACATCTCTTCTTCATACATTTATTTTGACTCATCAAAATGATGAATTGAATAAATGCCATGTCCTTTGAAACACTATTTATTGTATTTACAGAAAACGGATTATCTGTTCTCTCAGGCTAGTGGAAATTATTGAGAGTGATAAACTCATCAGGAAAAAATGTAGGTTGGGTGTGATGGAGAAACTGATGTTTTATTCTGCAGAGCTGTCATAATCTCGGGTTTTGGTATGACAGGCTATGCAGTCTCAGTGATGTTGCACCATCCTGTTCCCTGCTTTCAGGCCGGGGTCACAAGCTGGATTTGGAAGAAGCAACATTCATGCAGAGATGTGACTGGAATATGAATACTATTCCAAGGTAAGGGGATTTTTTTGCTTAATTTGGGTTTTATACAATGTAAGAAGTCCATACAAAGTCTGTTGTCAGTTCCAGCCTAGTTGTGAAACTGCACTTGACCACTACTTGTTCAATCTAATAATGCAAACCTGTGTGCCACAGCAATACCTGCTCCATTTATATATTGAGATTATTTTGCCAGGTCAGCCCTTTGGGATTTAGCATTTCATTCACAAAGGAATCTATAACACACACCAGTTGTACTATCCCTCTGCTTTCTGACGAATTGGGTGATTTTCTTAAGCCTATTTGTGTTTTAATTTATTGAAACATTTATTTGAATAACTGAGACTTTTACAAAAATAGTAAGAGCTACAAAATAACTCTCAAATATCAAATGGATACTCATTATAATTTTCTCTTTAGTACTTACAAGGTTTGGGTTATCTTATGCGAGATCTCCATGTTGACTACTCTGTTAGTTTCGCTTGGACACAGAAAGTAGTGATAATGGATAATGTGTGTTAGAAGTGTATTTACAGAAGAAACCAATGAAGTGTCCTGAAGTCTAGTAACTACCCAATACTAGCAACTTACACAACTCTCTGTGCTACTACTGCTGCTTTGAAGCAACTTATTTAGTCACTGGGACTTTACTCAGATGCATTCCTTCCTGCTGCAGCAGCAGTGATGGAGGAAGGTGTGTTTTAAACCATGCAGTCATTTCCACCCTGGATCTTATGAGGGATTATTCTTGTCTCAGAGGTGAATCATTCCAATATCCTTCCACAGATTCCAGGTGAGTTACTCACATTTAGATGCTTCCAAGTAATACACAGAAAGGTGCTGAGAAAAAGATGAGCCTGCCTAGTTAAAAAAAAACCAACTCAGCAGAAGTAAATCTGAGCAAATGACATGTACTAGTGCTCAAAATCTTTCTAAGGAGACCTGGGGCCAAAGGGCTTCTACCTTCCCAAATGTGTGGACAACAGGGATGAACAGTGCTTGCTTTATTGACTGACCCATCAGCTGCTCTCTGTCCCCAGAAACAGTTCAGCAAATGACTAGAAATATTTGAAGACATAAAAAGGATAATTAAGTTTCATTGTGGGAATAAGAGGGTAATCTGTCCAGACAAATCTAGGGCTTAGTATTGAAAACTGTACCATCTGAATTTAAAAAAAAAAGAAAAAAAGAAAAAAAAAGAAGAGTAATTTGAATAACGATGTCTATCAGGACTGTAAATTCAAAGAGTAAAAAAGTAGCTTTGCTTAATAGACCATCTCTCTCTCCATCTTCCTCTAACTCATTTTCTTGTTCTCTTTCTTCCTTTTGTGTTACTGCAAAAAATGCATGTGAAATCTGATATTGAGAGCGCTTTAGCTTCGTTTCAGTCTTCTCTTCTCAAAATGTTTTGTTCCACTGTGAAGATTCCCACTACGAGATAACCTCAGCCATAACCGCCCTAGGCTTGCGGGGCCCCTCATTTCCAGAGAGAACAGCTATATTTTGAGGACTCTGAGGCAGCCAGGTCCCCACTCTTCTGAGGCTCTTAAAGATATTTTTGAGCTGGCATGAGAAATCACCTGGGACTCAGAGCAGATCACAAGGTGCTTAGGACAGTATTTTCTCTGCACTTTTTTTTTTGCTGAGCAGAATTGCTGCACTATAAACAAATGTGGGTTTTGCCTCATTCTTAGATACAGTGAGTTATGAAAGCCCACTCTGGATGTAATGAATGTATAGATCATTTTGACCAGATCATAATCTATTAGTAAATAACATTCCCTGGAAGTGTATGGGTGAAATAAAGAACTCCTTGCTACTACTGCTGTATGGCTATCAAGGTTTACTGATGAGGCCAACATGATCCTGAAGCTTTGTGTTGACTGGTGTTTAAAGACAATGCAGAACTAACTACAGGGTTTGGTTAGCAAATTCCTTCCTGGATTAGGATATTCAGGACTCACTTTGCTGGGAACACAACCCAAAACTATACAGAGCTTACCAGTCCCTAGACTTTACCACAAGCCCCAAACATCAGTTCACTGACGTGCTCACTAACATTAATAAATCTTTTCCATAATGCTCCCCTGATTTTGGTAGCGATATTAATAAGAAAACCACACAGCAATTTTCTGAGTGACTACGACTCTGATGTAGCAAACCCCTATAACACCTATGACTCTTCTTCGCTGTCTGTGGATGAAGCCCAAGGATACCAGGCTAAGACCTATGGACAACTGTCAGTGCAGTCTCGAGGCCATGGGAAGGTTAGTTTTAAAGAAGATGGCACTTAAGGGACATCTGTGTGACACATGCTACAGTGTCCAGAGAGTGGAGTCTATGTATTTTGCTCTAAATCTAGAGAGGAAGTCACTAGAAAAAAGGGAAAAAAGCACAGGGGAATAAAAGTACTTTTGAAAGAGAAGAAATCTACATTTCAATGAAAATCCTTTCAAGGCATTTCAAATAAGAGTCTGAGAGAAATAATTACAAAGTTTGGAGAGAAAGAACGTTAGCTTTGATATCTTTTTCTTCTATGAAGCAATTAAAATAAGCAATTTTTCAAATACTAAGCAGAAAATTACTAATGGCTGAACCCAAAAGCTTTCATTTCCTTCTTGGGGCCTTTATTCTTCTAAAAAAAGACAAAAAAAATGTGAAGGTGGTTTTCCAGATAGATTAATGCATAAAGCAGTCGCTAGTTGGATGTCATAAAAACTACAGCAGCATAGAATAGCTGAGATTAAGAGCTAGATTTAAATCATGCAACAGTCCAGTTAATATCAATGTCTAATTAAGAAATGCATAAGAAGTCTGTAATGTTGATTTGATGGAGAAAAACTCTAATAGGGTTTCTTTTGGAATTTTCCATTTCAATTGCTGTGTAGACTTTTAATGGATGTCCTATCCAGTCTTTGGTATTAGCAGAAATCATCCTCAGATTAAAACCAAGGTCTAAAATGGAACACAGGTAGACAAATTAGCTCGTCTGGGAAGCAGTCTGGGTAGAATGACAATGTGAGCTCAAGCCAAAATTTTAGTACAAATAGAAGAGAACTAATGTCTGCTTCTCATTTTAAACAATTTAAAACCCTGCAATTTTAAACAACGCAACATTAACCCATTTCCCCACCTCCCTAAGCCTGCCGAATTCCCTGACATTTCATACTTGGAAATCCAGACCGCTAAGAGTTATGAATTAGTCTTTTTAAATAGGAAGGCTTTCTATAGTTGTGTATATTAGTAGTATGTAGAGGTGGGATCTTTGCTTGCACTGTCAAAGATGGACATTAATCTCCCACTCCTCTCTGGGGAATTGAAGCTCTTAAACTCTTTGAGCAAAACTAAACTGGTGGCATCCCCTGTGTCACATAGCTCATCCAGGACGTTTGGTCTCTAGATATGAGAGAGGAACTGGTTTTATGCTGCATGTCACTAATGCTCTAAAGTTGTTAAAGGGAGAGCAGTGCAACCGTTAGCATACACCAATCCACATTGCAAAGACGGAGAAAGCACAGCGCTGGATTAAAGCCGCAGTGTATTTGTTATCACCACTTTGTTGTTGACCCAACAAATCCGGAGGGAATTATCTCAAGAATCCAGGAAGACGGCAAACTCCAAATAACCCCTCTGACCCAAGCAGCAAGCACACTGGGGAGTAATTTTTAAGTTCATTAGAACACATTAAAATACAATACATTGGGCATGGCAAAGCGAGGCCTATGATTCCTGCTGTCTACATGTTTCTTTACAGTACTAAATCCATCCAGAGACCTTTCAGAATGATACCGTTAAGACTTGTCACTTCACTTAGCAAACAGAGAGTGGAAAAGACTGGAAAATAGCAGTGGAAGTTCAGCACTTCCGAGTCACCGTCATTTCCTGAAATGTCACGGTCCAAATTCATGCCTGACATTACTCCGTTGATCAAAGAGGCACAAATATGTCATATTGAACAATGACACCATGGCCCTCAGGGATGCCTCAAGGATTTTTCTCCTTGAAAGAGATGGGAACTAGGATGTTCTCAGTGAGGCATCTGCCTTCTGAAAGATACAGAAGGTCTCATGTGAGGACTTTCAGGTCATCACAGGAGTCTGCTTTTTTTACCCCGCCCCGACAGTATGACTGGGGAGGTAACATGGGTAAAGATGCTTCCAGATGATTGTTGAAATGGAGCACTGCTCTGGCAGGGTGCTTTGTCTACAAGCTTTGTTGGATTTATGCAACAGGAAAAAAAAAAAGAAAAAAAAAAAGAGCATGAAGCAGGCTGTCTTTTGCAAAAAACAGGCAAGAGAAAAACAAACAAACCTTAACTTGTCCAACACACTTAAGAGCCACAAATTCTGTTACAGTTTTGCTAAGTGATAGGAATATTTCTCCTTCCCTCCATAAACCTATCCTCTTAGACATTACTGCAGTCGTGACCTCACCGCATTTCCTGAATTCTTTCTGAAAAGATTGAAATGAACTAATACACCAGTGATCTCATCACAGCATAAAGGACATCTTACACAAGGGGGTAGGGGGAAATAAAAATTCAGGAGAACTTCAGTACTTGGCTTGCATCAAGAGTAGAAAAAACACTACAACATCATTGTGGAGAAACACTAAAGGTATAATGCCAGACAGGCATTCTTCCACCTTCTTGTAAACTATTTGGATTTTTCCTACCTGATCCTGCCTGTCACGCCTGTTATCTTTTTAGCTGTCTCCACATCTATTCTCTTTCCTTTGCCCGATTTGATACTTTCCCGTCTCTTCTGTGCCCTTCGTATGTATCTTATTATTTATTCATTATTCTGATTACTTGGAATCATATACACTGCTATTCTCACCTGTATCCAAAATACATTTTGCAGAGTATATACATACAGTCCTGTTACACAAAAGAATTCATACAAATTCATCTACAGCTCAGGTTATTCAGTGTAGGAACACCTTTCCTACATGTAGACACCGTTCTCAGGCCAAGGGGTCATGGATTATGACAGCTCTCATCTACCCTGGAGCTGTTCTAACAGAAATCAGGAGGATGAGTATGGACAGATGCTTTTTCTTTGATAGGAAAACCTATAAATTAGTATTCATTAACTAAGAATCTCACCCCATTTTTGATGTTGTATCACATTCTAAGGTTGGAAACTAGAATATCTTCAGAACATGATGAGTATAGTGTTCATGATGAAATCCTATCTCTTGTGCCCATAGGTACACCTCAGCTCTGGTTTGAAATCACACCGTTAAGCAATGAGGTGACAAACCAGTTTCCTTTCTCAATCCAAATGTCATGTAACCGCCCACGGGCCTGTTTTGGTGGTGGTGTCCCCTGACTTTTGAAGGAGAGATGTGCTGGTGTGACCTGTTCCTACCCTGTATGCATGTTACCAACAAGAAAATAGTAGGTGAAAAGCTGTTGTAATTCCTGGCCCCAGGAGCCAGTCTAGAGGCACAGACTTCCTAAGGCAGAGGGGAGTTGGAGAACTTGGGATGTTCAGCAAGATCTCACTCCCCTGCAGAATTACCAGGTCAGCTCAGTCCTGTCCAAAGGACCTGGGTAAGGTCCTCAGCTCTACTCCAAGTTCATTGCTCTGTTGACTGTGAAGAGGTATTTATAATAGATCAGGATCCTGAACTGAGAACGGTCTACCAGCTGAAGCTGTATGAACTAAATTGTATATTCCCCAACTACAGATAAAACCAATGGCCAATTTTAGCCTAATCATCACTTCTGCCAGAGGAAAGAGAAACTGTTTGAGTTAAGTTTCCTTGGATATAATTCTTTCTTCCCAGGTTAAAGAAGGGCTGCAGCTAATACATATCCTGACTCATAACACGGATTTGCACCTTTCCATTAAATGTAGCTGGTTTGTGTCCAAAGCATCACTTCTATTCCTAACGCTCACTTAGATCCTTACAACTTCTACATTAGTTGCAGGTGTGAAATGCCAACGGATCCACATATCTCTTGCTGTCAGCAGGAGAGTAATGCATGTCAAAGTCTTGATTCTCAGAGATGAGGTCACCAGAATCTCCATTTGCACATCTGCTTTGCTAAACACAAAACTCTGGAGATTTGTAAAGCTGCAATATGCACAGAATGGGATGAGTTCACTGGGGGCCATACACAAGAAACTGTTTGAGCTTCTCATCTAGTAGGCAGGTCACAGAGTTTTCCCTCTATACAAACTTTTTGCTGATGTACAACAGGCATCATTTTGGTAGTCTCCACGTGTGGATACTTGTATGTTCTATACTAATAAGGAAGAAGGCTACACTTTTTGATGTTACATGATACAGGAGAAGTCAGGACACCAACAGGCTAAAAAAAGAGCCTAATATATTAAGCAGCTCCAGAAGAATGTGAATATTTAGTGTGTCCCTGCTTGGACTACGCAGTTACTGAAATCAGGTGACTGCCTGATCAGAGCTCTTGGAGGGACAATGCTGTTGGATCCTGCCTTACACAAAGGCAGCTAGATTGGGTTTTGAGGACTTCAAGAGAAGTGTTCTAGTATTTCTGCTTCCTGCTGTCAGTAGATTTTCTTTAATACCTCAGAAAGTCTTCCGATTGTAATGTGTTTGCGCTTGATGCCTAGATAATGGCTCTTGCTCAGGGATCACTAATACACAATATTTTCTTTCTTGGTTTCTGCTAATCTAGAATATCCTTCAATATCTGCAATAAAGATTGCCGTTAAGTAATCTACAGACTATTTTTTTGTCTTCACGTATGGTAAATATTTGGTCTTTTAATGTCATCCAGTTATGGCATTATGATTCCGGTTATTCTGGATTTACGGGAGATTTAAAACACATGCATCCAAGCATCATTCACCACTATGTACTATATTTTTCCTCCCTCACTTGACTATTTCAAAAGTTTTTTGGGATGGTGGAACCAAAATTTATTTTAATACCCAAAATGATAAAACAGGGAATTGGTTATCAGCTATATGTTTTGTTACATAGAATTTAGACCTACCATCCCCATAGTGACTTAATCTGAACTAAAACTGAATTATTTTGAAACCCCATAGCATGCTGGTGATATCTATGAGCAGAACGAACAGGTTTCATGAACATCTGAGATTCCAGCCCTGAGAATATGCTGCTCAAAACAGACATCTAGGAAGCTGTTAAAAATAATTTTCACAAGGATCAGACGAGATGACAGCGTGTTGTATAGCTCTTCATGGAAGTGGCTATTGAATTAAGAAGTGTCCTTTTCCCCTGAAATTTACACCTGAAATTCAGAGCAAAAGTTTGCCATATTTAATCAGAATGATTTCATTGCCTTCCTGAGTAACGGGAACTACTTTTGTTTCCCTGGGCTGTAGAATATACACATAATAAATGCATGAAAAGAAATGGCGAACGATATGCTGATTTTCTTGGGATGAAGCACAGGAAAAATTGGGCTTGAAAAACATTTGAGTATATTGGGCTCTGGATTTAAAAAAAAAAGTTTGAAGAAACATTTTTAAAGAAACATCTTCCAAGTGCATGGCTGTTAGCTTTATTTTCAATTTTGCCATGTATGATTATGAGAAACTTACAGACAACTCATAAGATTTTTAGTTTCTATTGAGAATTGCCTTTTCCAAGATAATTCTGTATGCTATTACTTTAGCCCACTGGGTATCATGTAAGCAAGGTGTAAGATTATGCACATGAATATTTCTGTCTACCACTTACGCATGCTGAGACAATATCAGCTTATGCCTTCTCCTGTCATTGGTCCTTATTCCACAGAGGATATTCCTAATTACCAGCAAGACAATTTGGTAATATCAAGTAAAGTGCTACAGCATCATTTCTGTGATGATTTACACCTGCTAAGGAGCTGATCATTGAATTTTAAGCCATATTTTAAGTTCAGAAGATCGAGAATATTTTTTCTACAGGACATTGTTTCTATTTTTAATAGAAATACCCTCCTTTGTCTAATTTATTGGCACAGTTCTTCTAAATGGTACGGAGCTTTGGAACATGAAGATGCCATTTCCACACGTTTGTGCTGCCCTGAAGAATTTAGAGCACACACTTCTGTACTGGCTTAAATCAACTCACATCTAAATGCTTAAACGCTATTTTCGACAACTGTGCATGAGGGACGTACCTTTACAGGGATTCTAAAGAACACAAAACTAAAAATATCTCAATTGCAGAGCAAATTCACTGTATTCCTTCCTCCACTTTGTGATTATGGTGATATCTTTTTTTAACCCTTGCAGGTTTATTCCTAAGTCTGTTGGAAATTATGGAAATTCCATTGACTCCAACAAACTCTGCTGTCTACTGGATTAAGGAAGACGTTTGCACATCATATTTGCTGGTGATGTCCCACTAATGAAAGGGCGAATTTCATAAACACATCAAGGAGGGTAAGTGCCCAATAAAAAACCATGTCAGATAGAGGTCCAGAAATTACAGTCTGCTTGTAACAGAAATAAAACAAGGAATGTTCACTAATGAGTCATGAATTTCTTTATAATTGCTTCCATATTTGGGGAAACTTTTCCCTAAACCATCTACAGAAACCCTGCAATTCATGGGACTTTTGATAGTGGTTATAATCAGAACAACACATCTCATATATTATAAAAATTACTTATGTTGGGAATGATTTTTTTGCTCTTCAAATTACTTTTCTGAGGCTTTATTTAAATCTCCAGTTATTTTCCTATCCTCCTCCTCATTTTCTATTTCTAATACAAAAATCAGGGGTTCTTATCAATTTAGAAGAGAAATGAAACTAAAGAAAATTCAGGCAGAACTGTAAAGCACGGTCTATTTTCACCTTCCAAGTCAGATAATAAGAATCTGTTTTGTGCTGTACTTCTCTCATGAACTCAGTTTTCCATGGTGCATTCAGTGTTGTAATAATGCAAATCAAATACAATTTTAATAACTCCTTCCATTAAAATGATCTATTAATGTTTTAAGACTCCCAACACTTATGAGCATGATTCTAATTGCATGATTTTGCTGCGGGCAGGTTTTATAGATCTGCCTGATCTTCAGATAGTTGCACTATTTGGATTATTTGAAATAAATTAATTTTTGGAAGAGTTTCAGTCTCAGCAACAACAGTTGGGTTTGATAGTGGTTGTCTTGTATATAATCATATGTATCTGCTTCCACATGAGGAAAAACTAAAATTTAGAACTCTTCGAAAGGAGGTGGCTGAGGTTTATAAAATGAGAAGTGTCATGAAGAATGTTCTGAAGGGATGAATTTATTCACTATGTTACTACAAGGGGCAAAAGAGGTTTAAAGCGAACAAAACCTTATGTTTCTCATGCAGCACAATTAAATCGCGGGACTTTCTGCACAGAATACTGAAAATACAATCAGATTAAAAACAGAACTAGAAATTCATGGAAGATAGTTCCTTTGATACCACTAAAAATGTTTGTTTTGTGCAACTTCTACAGTCAGTCTCTGCGATGCACTGAGTGACAGGAACAAGGAAAATACCTCAGGAGGAGAACTAGTTTGTGTTTGACTTCTGACATTTTTCTGTCTATCTGTTAGGGGTTTCTGCCAGAGACATGGTGAGGGGTTAGCTGGAGCTTCAGGCTAACCCAGTACAGCTACTTCTAGGCAAGGCAAACTGTTTGAAATCTTGCTCATCTCTCCAGAAACCTGTGAAAAACTTCAGGTTTTCCTGTCACTCTGCAGAGTGGGATGAGGAACTAACAGGATGGGCCTTGGGAAGAAGGTAAGCAGGGCAGCAAAGAGTTGCTAAGTGGCTTGTGAGGGCCCTTACCTTGACATGGTCCCCAAGGTTTATCTCTAGGGGTAGGCTCTAGGCCACTGGCATGCTGTTTCTCCTCCTTGTACATGCTATTCTTCTCCTTGAGCACCACTTGAGATCTACAGCAAGAAGGTTCCCTCCAAGATGAACCAAAACATCAACACAGTCTTGCACTCTTGATTCAACATTTCTCCTGCAGAGAATTTACTCCAACTTTTCTTCATGACAAATGCCTACATAAGCCTTGAACAAATGAGCATTAAAACTAGAAGTGGTAATTTTCTTCAGGGGTTAAAGAATTACTATTACCAAATGTTGCTAATTGTATGCTGAGAAGTGATTCCTTGTCTGCAAAAAATAGCATATTCTTTAATGAATATGGCTTTACCCACTCCAGCAGTGCTAGTTCTTCTATTTGATGAATTCTGTGTCTGGAATGACAGAAAAGAAGACAATTTCCTCATCAAGTGTGCCTTTTCCTTGCAGGATGGAGTCCTAACAGACTTGGTATGGAGTTTACATACTGGCAAAGAAATAGCGTACAAGTTGTGCAAAAGCTATGCAAACCCCACAGAAGCACTTTACATCAGCCCTATTTGAGATTAATAGAAGGGACAACAGGCCATGGGTACCCAGCCCTTGAGAAATGCAAGCTTTTACCCGAACAGATACTCAGAATTACAGATAATTTCAGCAATATTTCATATTTTGAGTCTTGGATCATCTCAAGAGCATGAAGTTCTCAACCCTCCTTAGAAGCCATCCCAAACAAGAACACCCTGAGATACTGAACTGATAATACATATGGATTCTATCTGGGGTTTTCCCTGAAAACTTTGTATTGGAAAGCACCAAACGGGCAAAAAGGTTTGGAGGGAATCATGTGGTTTTCATGAGGCTTCCCAAGTGAAAAAAAAAGATGTTAAAGATATGTCGAAATCATTTTAAGTATCCTGGTAGATTTTTTTCTAAATGAACATTTATTCACTTTGAAAGATGTTTTGGTTTTAATTTTTAATTTTTAAGTGAAAGCAAAAAAAATATTTTAAAATTACTGAAGCAAATGGCTCAGTTTAATTTTTTTATTTTTTAGCAGCTTGTTGGTTAGCCAGAGGATTAGCTAAAAAAGAAAAAGAAATCTTGAAAACTCCCAAAGGACAGAAAAAAGCACTTCCCTGCGAGCTACAAAATGTGAGGAAAATATAACAACATTTTCATCTAGCACAAAGATTTAGTAAAATGCCCACACTTTCATAGAAGCTGCAAAGACTTGAACTTGGATGCACTTTGGGTTTCTTTGCAGGTGTGATGCTTGTGGTAAGTGATAATGTTTTTACTACACCTGATCATCTACACTCTTTGATAAATAACTGGAGTTATTCCAGCCTCCACGAGGGTTAGTCTGCTTCACATGCTGTCCCAAGGAGGAAGGCAGGAAGCATGAGCAGGGAATTTCACAGTTTTAGTGCAAACTAATGTGTTTAAACAGAAAATTATGACCAATTCTTAAATAATTTGAAAGTGAGCTATCCAAGGAGAAAGAGCCCTGCATGCCAGGAAGAGTTAAGGTTTGTAGGGAGAAGAGGGAGGGCCTGTATAGCTACACTGTGCTCACGGTGTAGGGTAAGAACATCTTTAGATGCCTCCTCAATTTGTCAGGAATTTCTCTTCTGAACGCTTACTTCCAGCTTTCTCCAGAATGCCCTCTGTCCTTTTATCTGCGAGCTATCTCAAAGTTTACTGTCTGCCTATCGCCTTGGCTGAGCCACACTAATAGTCAGCTAATTACATGTGAACATCAATTTGCTTTATGTCTTTCTCAAAAAACCATGCGTGTGCAGACACGCACGCGAGTAAACTTTTGCTCGTTTTACAAAACTGCAGCACCACGTAGAATTGGTGCCCCAGCCAAAGCATGACAGAATTTGTTGCGTGCCTGGTGCCCCTTCCACTGCTTTCCCCTCACCAGTGCTTGTCCTTCCTGATCTGCAACATCACCTGTTGCTCCAACAGCAGGCTTCTCTAGACCAGAAAATGGAGCAAAGAAGAGAAATACGTGTTTGTCATTGAGCTCAACTGAGAAGAAGGAAGAGGAGAACGATAAGATCATAGCCTGCAGCACTTTGTTTATGAGAACATCCTTCCAGTGATATATGTCTGCACCAGGTGAAAGTATTGTGTCACCCCTAACATATTTTAAATGCCAGGGCTGTCATGCAAGAAGACAATGATGAACAAGTTTAAACAGAATATGGTATTGTACATGTACAAAGCCATGTACAGAGTGTTAGCCCTTAAAGGTTTGCTTCTTAGCAAAATGTTTCCAAACTCTGTTCTATTCCCTTACAGAACCTTGCTTACACAGAATTTAAACTAAATGAAAATATTCCTGTTGCAGATAAACTGAGGGGGTTATACATAAACCAGTGCATTCCTCACGCAGGTTTTTCAGACCATTTCACATGTCCTCCCTTCCATACTATCTGAGCTTCTCACAACTCCTTGGATAGGAACCCTGCGTCGCCCAGCAAACAGGAGAACAAAGCTACGTGCACACCATGCACTGAAGAGCAGGGACGGGCCCCAGGTCACTGCATGTCAGAGGTTTACTCAGACTAGTTCTAGCATACTCCTGTGGACTGAATTCCTGTTACCTGCTGCAGCTCCCAGACAACATCATCTGGTTTGATGTCCCACAAAAGAATTCAGCTGGCGTGCTCCAAGGGTGCCTCGCATTGTGGGGCAGGGTAAGGAGGGTCATTTGGAGGATTCGCTTCAAAAGTGTACTCCTGGGCCAAAGCGAAATGCTAATGTAGAATTACCTTTGTCACAAGGCAAGTATGCCCAGAGCCATCATCATGTGGCAGTTTTCTTCCCAGATATTTATCTTGAGCTCAACTGCACGAACACCAGCACAGTGTTACAACGCTATTGCACAACACGACTCCTTTGCTCAGACTGACAGCTCAGACTGAGCCTTGGGAAAGCCAACATCCAACACATGATATTGAATATGGGCATGACCATATCCACCTTGGATTCAGGTGAAAGAGCTTTAGCCATGTATGTCACACAGGAACAAAGGCAACCGTGACACCAGAGTTTTACCTCTTTGAGGCAAGCTAAGGTCAGAGCCATTCCAGGAACCATCCAGGACAGCATTAATAACAGTTCACAAGAGAGGGGAAAGGGAGCTTCTGATAGCCTGAAAAAAAATTAATGGAACCATCCAGGACAGCATTAATAACAGTTCACAAGAGAGGGGAAAGGGAGCTTCTGATAGCCTGAAAAAAAATTAATGGAGCTAAGATTTCTTAGGCACTTAAAAAGTCCTGTGTGGGCTTGTGTAACATGTTCAGCATCTCCCCATGACTTTTCCTTTCTGTAAAATGGAGATACCTTATTTTTTCTCACAAGGTTATTAGGAGGATTTTCCAATTAAGGTCCTTTATAAATGAAAGTGTCTTGCAAACAGTATTTAATCACCTGACTAAAGATGGTCTCCAACTTCTTTAGACAGAACATCAGTTTTTATAGGGATTAGTTACAGTGCCCAGCTTAATATAAGGCTGCAGGATCATACACTGCATCTTTAAGACATAGTTTACTTCTGAATCAGTAAATGTACTAGACAAAGCAGCCATTATTTATGCATTCCTGCATACATGGCAAGGTGAAAATAATAGAATAAACATCATATACTTCATTATGATATCGGTTTACACTTCCAGGGTACACAAAAAGAGGCCATTTCATCAAGCTAATTGCCTGAAAGTAAAAGAGAGAGAACTTTAGCTATTAGTCTATTATGGGGCTTTTTTCTTAATCACAAATAGGGGCCGTGTGTCCCCAGGGGGATGTGTATTCTAATTTACAATTGAACTACAGATCAGAGCAATCAATCTTGTGCAGCACTTTTACAGTGTAATTGCTGCAACATAACAAATAAAAAAAAAAAAAAAAAAGCAGCCTAAGTCGAGTTTCAGCTTGAGGTGGAGATATTTACCAGGCATTGGTTCGGGGTGGGAGGGAGGCAGCAAGAGAAGAGAAGCGCCAAAGCCATGAATATGCAATGAGGGCTCATTAGTGCCCCAGTGTTGCCATGACGAATGGCATTATCCCCAGACTGGTGCAGCCTAAACATGAATTTTATAACGACCCATTTATCATGACTTGTCATGGGGTTCTTTACTGTACTTTCCCTTGACTCTCACACCTTCCACCATTATCACCTCAGGATCCTTTCCTTTTGTTGTTTTGGCTTATTCTAGCTTAGTTTTTGGTAATGATTCTCAACTGATAAGGAGAGGAAGATTGCAAATAGCAATAAGCTGGTGTTCAAGAGTTTAGAGCTTCCTCAGCTGAAGACCCACCACCAAAAGGCCAAGAGTGTAGGTGGTCTTCAGTCCACTTACTAGTGGATAAGTGTCCTCATTGTCACAACTATCTGCAATCTTGTCAGTTGACTCAGTAGAAAGGTCTCGGATTGACCGAGCACCGAGACAACTATCTTTCCATTCTGGCAGATGTGATGGATGAATCTGTTTTGTTGACCTAGGCCTGTCTAAAAGTGCTCTTCCTCAGCCCACTCCAGCTATGTGCACTGTATAAAAACCCACCTCTCATCTTTACACTGATAAAGGTACTAAATTGGATAAATAGACACAAAAGGCTTTCTCTTCAGTTGAACCAAAAAAAAGTGTACTAGATGTAAAACATAAGTGATAGGAAAAACATGTACCTTCCAGGAGCAAGAGGTATTAGTCAACTCTAAAGGAAAACAAAATTACTGCAAAGTAATTAGTGTCTGGCTGTAGCTCATTTTTGGTCACTGCACGTTGTCTCTGTTTTACTGCTGTCCCTTTGGCCTACCCGATTCCACATTTAATATACCACTGCTTATAAAGAAATCCCTGTGGCTCAGAAGGCTGAATTGCCACTGCTGGGCTAGGGTCTGCTCTCTAGTATATAGATGCTTTCATTTCCCAAGTTATGAATCTGACATCTCATGGCCAAATCCATGCCAGTTTATTTCTGAGAAGTCTGTCCTCATTATTTACCCCAAATAGTTTCACTGTCAGTACGCCTTTTTTCCACTATGAAGTGGCTGGAGTATCTGAACGTATCAAGCCTCTCTTTGTTGGATTTTACACTTTTGCTATTACAAGAATTTGTCTTTAGGGATAGAAAAATCAAGCAACTTATTTCCAGCTATTACTTGGATAGGACTTCATGTTCTTAAACAAGCTGTGAGCTCCCATGATCTCTGAAAACAACTCTCCCGAGGTCTTACATCAGGATAGTCCTACAGTTCTTTCATTACTCTACTGGATGTTTGAAAATATTAAAAGGCATCTAACATCCCAGTCCAGCAATTTATAGACTCAGAGTCTGGTGCTGTAGCCCTCAAAGCCTCTATTTCTTCCACAAAATCCGCACTTTGCTATTATTGTCGCCAAGACAGGCACGTGTTTCACTAGACGAGTAGTTTGTCAAAGCAACAGTCCATTATCCAAAGAGTCAGCACAGGTTCCCACTTCGGTATGCGATGGAAGAGAGTCTGGATGTCAGAAAGGGAGGAGAAAGGAAAGCTTCCTCTCAAAGTGGTACATTAGGTAAGTGGCACACCTTGATTAAGCTGGGCATTGATGATTAGGCCCGCAAAGGTTGATGTGTTCTTGCCTTTTTTTTCCCTTTTTCTTTTTCAAACCCATCTGTGTTCCTTTGGATTATACATGTTCCTTTGGAATATATATGTCTGTAGTTTTTTAAAGCCCCAGGCAGTACCTTGCACAAGTCCTTGACCTTTGATGGAGAATCCCGGCTCCCAGTGCAATACATATAATGTTCTGATAATTATCAGGAGACAAAATCTCTCTTAAAACTGCAAACCAGAAATGACTTCTAATACTGCAGGAAACATCCACTGCCTTTTCAAGGACTCAGGACACAGCAAACATCATTATTCCTAAGAATAAATGTTTACCCTATGACCCAGGTGATCTGGATCATCTACTGAGTGGAGAGAATGATATGAGAAATAATATGGCATAATTAAATAGCGCTTTTTAAAAAAAAACAAAACCAAAAATCTCCTCTTAGGAGTTTTAACAATTACTGTAGTTGGTCTATAAGGTTGGATTGATATACCTGATTGCCAAGCCATTATCTGCGGTTTATGTGATGGAATAAGCAGATTCCTGTTTGGGTTGGTTTTAGTAATTCACAGGTCCCATCCAGGAAGCTTATTCTATTATTTTATACCAATACCTGCATGCCCCTCAAGGAAACAGGCTCATCTTTCTTGCACTCACCGCATCAAAACGGCATTGAAACAAAGATTTTTAAAGGCCAGCCAATGCAGATGACATCTACCTCTGTCACTTTAACATCCACTACCACCACAATCACATCACAGGTTTCTAGGTTGAGATCAACAACCATATGGAAGGCAGCTGCCTAAGACAGAAAAGCATTCACTATTTCTCAGTCAACCCACAAATGGCAACCATTAAAATAAAATAATTGCAATCCTTAAAATATTAAGTCTGGTTCTAAACCAACAGGCCTCTAATGATAGGAAACATACAAATTTCAGGAGGAAAAAGACAACTTTCATTGTCACGTGAGTCCAACTTCCAATAAAATTATTTGCTGTAAGGTTGTTTCAAAGAGAAATCAAGACATATAAGCAAGATTTTAAAATGAAAGAAAAGCGTTTAGTCAGCTCAAAAAGGTGGGACTAGCTCTTTATCCCTAATTCAGGAGTTTAGTGACTGAATGCTGTAGGATCTGCAGCAGGCTGTGAGTGAACTCACATGAAAATTCTGCTCCAAATGTATACTTTAATGCAATCAAATCCCGAGCATATAGTAAAACTCTGCAAAGTTATACTGAGTAGCTTGCTACATTTACAGATTGAATTCACAAACTTAAGATGCCAAAAAAAACCCCCAAACTAGAAAAAAATGGCAAATGGGATTACTAGAATGCTGTTCGCTATCTGTTCAGCTGACATATTTACAAGAAAAACTAAAAAAGCAAATGCTATTTCCCTATATAAAACAACTCACTTTTAAAGGCATGATAAAATGCTATCCCTGAACACAAAACTCATTCTGAGTGAATATTTGAGTATCTGAACACCTACGTAGTGTCAGGAAGATATCCTATGCTCGTAAGGACTACGGGTTGTACTATATAAACCTGACCAGTCTTGCTTTGCTGTTTCTTTTTGTGGAGAAATCCATCCCTCCTTCCTCAGTTGCGTTTCAAATGGCCAGTATTTTTTTTTCCTCCCTTCAAAGCTTAGCTCCTTTTCCTCCAGATAGACTTCAGCTTCATCTTTAAGCTTCCTCCACCTTTCTCCATGTGGGGCCAATGGTTTGCTGCTCCCCACTTTTAAACAAACAAACAAAATGCCCTTCTTCCCCCTCCTCCCCACTTTCTTCAATGACATCTTCAGTCATTAATGAGTTAATAAAAATCTCAAAGTCATCTGGGAATAGATAAGGGGAAAGAAAGGAGAGTATTGTACACATAATGACAGGCTCCCCGTTGGCCCTAAGATGTCATGGGTCAGCCATGTCAAGAATGTGTGTGCCCAATCATCTGCTGATTTTTATCAGCAAGGCCTCAAGCAGAATCTGACACGGCCAGTTTGGGAGTTACAATGAATAAACAATGACTTCTTGGATTGTTGGCGGCTGTATGATAGAGTGAGAGGGTTTATATATACTAAAACATGATGACATTAGCAATCAATATACCAATTACTGGACAAGTTATTGGACGAAGAATGCACATGTCTTGAGCTTTGTGCACTTTGAACATGCTACCAGCAATGGAGACCACAGAAATAACGTTACTTAACCCTTTGCAAGCTAGATAGGCCAATACCTGATGATGCCTTGAAATTTCTGAGAGCGTGTGGTAAAAGAAAACGTGGTCTGATTTAGCATATTAAGCCTTTCAAATAGAAAACAAAGCCAGACATTTCTTTTTCATTAGGACTTGAGAAGGAAAGGAATAGATTTTTTCAAGTGAGCAGTCAGGTGTTGGAACAACGGATTCTAACAGATTTAAATTGTTCTCCATAAAGTTTCAGAGGAAATCAATTGCTTTTCACCCAAGCACGCCTAGCATACTACACAAACCTCATCACAGAGAAGTTAGAACACCTTTTATAGGCACATATCCCAACAGCTCTCACCTGCCTATTCTGCAGTACAGAAAGGAAGATAAAACTCTAACACACTTTTCTTATTCCTGTGCTACCAGAAATGCATTTCTGCATCTGATCAGCGATGATCCTATTACTTCCGTTAGTCAGCTCAAAATATTCAGTGTTTATGAGTTTGTCTTCTGTTATTCTGGAAGTGATTGTGAAGATTCAATGCCAGTGTTGTAACTGAAGCCAGGCTAAAATGCAGTTAAATAAGTGACCCGATTCAAAGTACAAATACAGAAGACAGCTGAGGGGGAGATCACTATGGCAGGCAGACCTGCTGTATCTGTGGGCACAGCAGAAGCATTGTCTACATTGAAGTTACGCAGTGTCGACTCTCCATTGTCCATTAAGATGGACAAGCCCATGATCTAATGGAAAGCTCATGAGTTTTGCTCTGAGATGCTTCATTAAAATGATGTAAAGATTTTATGATGATTCTCCATCCTTATCTGTGTAGCCTATGAATGACAACTTTTGCTGTCATCTAGGAAGCAGTGATACAACATGACCTTTGACTTTCGCTCACGTGGGAGCAAACAACGCAGGGGATAAATATAAAACTTTGTCTGCCGGGGCATCAGCGAATGCAGTAGAAATTGTGCAAAAGTAGGACAGTAGAAGGGTTCAGACATCAGACTGGCACTGTCTACTTACTGTGTATCAGTGGCTGAGTAAAATTTGAGATACATCTATAGATAATTTTTGTGATTTAAGGGCTAAAGTGTTACTCTGAATTACAATCAATTCTGCTCTTGCTTCTCAAAGCATTAAGCACTTCTCAGAGTTGTGTTGGAGTAATGGCAGAGGGACCGGTCTCAGACAAAGGGGAAAAAAAAAATAGATGAGACTGCATCTGGTTTTAACTGCCATGACTATGAGATGTTCAGCGCGATCCTTCAAATGGCTCTTCCTTTCTCATTGAATAAGTTCTTGAAAAGTTTGGAAGTCAATTTGTCTAGCACATCTGATACGTTCTATAAAATGCTTTTAAATGTAAGTGTTTCATAAAGTAGCACCATTACCATACATTACAGAGAATACAGTTAAAAAAACCAACTCAATAATCCCGCCTCTGTAATTTACAATTAACTTTTTGCCTCAAGGTAACAGCTACACTCAAAAATAATGGTAATAGATTGACCTTGTTATGAATGGATAACAAGCTGGAAACAATATAGTTTGTCACAGAGCATTAACTGTTACTGTTGAAATGGTAAATAATGTGTATGGAGCTTACAATGTAAATGGCTCCCTTAAAAAATATTAATTATGTTGATTAAACACTTGATGCATAATGGATTATTCTGAAACGTATTTAAGTCCATGTCAGACTGAGTACACCGTTTTATAAGATCCCATTCCCAGACTACTGGGAAATCTATGACTGCTCAAGGTGGACAAAGTACTTACAATGGAATACCGCCTTAAATTAAAGATATACAGCTGCTTCTTTTGTTTGGATTGCTGGCATGCTTTTTCACCAAGTACAACATCAGAAGATGAGACTGTCTAGAGACACTGGGCTCCTCCAAGATGCTTTTAGGCTGCTTTGAAAACTAATGAAAAACAACTCTCATCCAACAGTGCTGGCCACTCACTGGAGGATCTCTATGGGATGCAGAGCACTCCACTGGCTTTTACAGCATTTTGTAGTCACTGGTAATTGGACAGAGGAATATAGGTAAGTTTTTACACCTGGCTGGTGTAAAAACTCACACAAGGGTGATGTAACTCATCACCCACAAGCCAGTGAAAGCCATGAGGGCTGATGCTGCTCAGCTGATCTCCTTTGTATGGCCTTTGGAGCCAGGGCTGTGCTCATCGGGGGGAAGAGATTGCTATTACATAGGTTTAGAGAGGGATCCAAAACAGGTATATAACACACGGTATAGAACAGGTTAGACTTTTCTCCCAGTGCCTGGGGACCACTAATTCGTGAACAAGAGACTAAACCATATTTTTGTGCTTGCCCACAACAATAAGTGCTCCTCAGCTGTAGCTCATGACTGGACTTAACAGCACAATACTTCAGTGTTCTGGCCAATTACCATGCATAGACTGTTGCATTACAAAGGAGGGATTCCCACTAGATTATCCACATACAGAAAGTGATATTAAAACGACAAGCCACCAAGAGGTCAAATAACCAGTTGCTAGAAGTTAGAATAACTAGACTGTGGAGCAGCAATATCTGAGGAGCTGGCATATGTCCCAGGACTGGTTGTCACACAAATGAAAGAAAAGACAGCTGGAATCTTTTTGGATTGACTGTTATTTTCTCTGGACGTGATGTAAATCTATCTCTTTGGTTTTTCAACCAAACGCCTGAACTGGGAGTTGAGAAACTGATTCAGTAAAATATAAGGTCTCTTTTTACCTCATTTTTCTGTGCGTAAGCTTCATCTACTTTATTTAGCTTTATCCTTTGGGATCAAGGACTGTTCAGACAGTCTGAGCATAAAGAGTCTGATTATAGTTAGGGCTTTTCAGTCCTCCTATAATCCAAGCAAATACATTACATCCTCTCTTGCCAAAAGATGTATTCTCCCACCTGGGCAGAAATAAATTCACTGCACATGTATAACTGAGCAAGCACCTCTTCCCCCACGATGGGGTCAAAATCCCACCACGAGGCTGAGAAGGAACACTCAGATTTCCCTCTGCCAAATGTTTTTCTCTGGGCAGCTCTTGTTTCACCTTTAGTTTAAGTTTAGCTGTTTGCTATACGTTCAGTGCCATCTCTTTAAAGATGTACATCTGAATGGGCAAGAAAGTTAGGGATTAACAATAGGCAAAGGTCAAGTCCGTCAAGACTTTAAGCATGTCGCTGGTTGTAAAAAAGATTACATTACTGGCAGCTCTTTGCCAGATCAGTACTTCGATGCCAAATGTTAATCCTTTCTGGGGACAAGATGGCTTGTAAATGTTACAGGAGAACATAGCTTTTCCTGTAGAAAACAGGCATTTATGGTTAAAATACAGGGATTATTTTCTCATGCTTACGTTTGCATTTCATGCCAATTCACTCCTCCTTGCTATGAGCTTCGCTTCAGTACTTGCATTTAATTGCTTAAGATCTCTATTTGTATAGCTAAGGAGAGTATGGTTGAGTTCTTAAAGCTCTGGGGAGCAGAAGAGCCAGAGCTCAGCCTTGACAGAGAAATTCTCTGACACTGGGCAAAGCCTGTTTGTTTGCTAAATCTTAGTTTTCCCATCTGTAATATGGAGCTGCATGTAAAAAGGATACTGTAAAATTTTATTTATGACTATCAGAGGAACACTGGATTTATAAAGCAATCTACCTATTTTAGTGTGGTTAAGTATATATCTTTGAGTTTGTAAGTAATGTCCATTCCTACAATTAGATAGCTTTGGGTGAGCTCAGGCTTCCAGGTCAGGTGTTTACACCAGAACAGCCAAGGCATAAGCCAACACAAGATTTTAAAATAACAGACAACTCAGGTGACCCAAAGTTCATTCTTCTGTGGACCGAGAGCATAACTGAGTAGAACCAGCAGCTATTATTAAATGTGTGCAGGACACTGCATGTGACTATGCATAGTCAGGAAATTAATACTGTACCAGTAGACCTCCAGCAGCTGACTATGCTTGTACTGCTATACCCCAAGCTGTAGGAAGTTCTTTGGCTGTCCCATGTGAAAGGGAAGCAACCAGACTGGGGCACAATTTGTGCTCACACTTCCTTTTGGCATCTTGAGATCCTCAGTGTCTCTGTGCCTCAGTTTTTCATCCTATTTTGGGAGGTAATGAAACTCTATGCTAAGGCAGAAATCAATAAAGCTTTGCTTTACAGGGTCTGATGAGGTCAAAACCACTAGTGCCTGGTGCACACGGGTTCTAGAATAAAGGAGACCATGTAAGTTCCCAGGTAGATTTGATAACAGAGTTCATAAAATAAGAAAAGCAAATTCAATCTGGGGAAACCTGAGCTTCTAGGTTTCATGCCACATACACTTAGCAGCTATAAAATCAGAATGCTCTGGTACAAGATTTAACATTTTTTTCTGGCAAGAAGAAAAAAATGATATGCAGCATACTAAGTATTAAATTGTGTTAGTTCAGTTTTGTTATGCAGATGGATTTTTTTGCCTTCTCTTCTACTCTTTAAAATGTTTTGAATTAAAATAGCTTACTCAAGGTCACCAAAGGCATATGGTCCTGCTCAAAACTTTAAACAAAACATTAGTTTTTACAACCTTTTGTAATTTGGTATTGTATACAACATGGTTATAGACGGAGTTTCTGTAATCTTTGCAGTGGGTGACAGAAATATGAGAGCCAAATTTATAAGCCATTTAGTGAAGCATTTAATCAATTTCATGCATAGGAAATAACTCCGATTGCTTTACTTTATCAATCTTGCTTTCTCAGAGACCTGCAGTCACCCCAACCTCAAAACACTTAAGTGCATGTGGGGGGAATCGTATGCAAAAATCAAATGCTGTACGCAGTGTCAGGAACTTCTGAGGACTGCTTAAACTTACTTGCCAGCATCAATAATCCTCTTGAGGCTGTTAATATATTTCAGAAGGCAGGCAGAAAGCCTAACATTATAGGAAGCTGCAAGGCCTCTTTTTACAGAGTTTTTCATTAAACACCCTTTGTCTAGAATGAGTCTTTGACACTGCGTAGTTATGCAAATTAAGCTTGCCTCTTACACTAAAGGGTTTGTGTATGTTGCCTTTAATCACTTACAAACACTTAAAAAACCTCCCTGCATCACTAGTCCCTGTTTCCATAAAATACAAATAGCATATGATTTGACAAATTGAGAGAGACATTGCATGAGACGATACTGCTCACTACAGCCATAATAAAAAAAATCCCAATACATTGAGGTCTAGACTATCTTGAAGCCCAGGGAAGGGTTAAAAGCCACACTTACTCATGACTAACTGGGGGCTTTATCTTGTTAGAGACTGAACTGAAGGATTAGAACAGTTCCTCTTCTGGTCTTCAAACCATGGCTCTGGATGGACCACTTGACCCTTGGTATTGGCCAAGCCGATGGGACCAACATTCCGCACCCCTTCTAAGAGGATCTGGTGAACTAGAAGATCCTTAGCTCTGTTCCTTACCTAGTGGCATCTGTACTCACAAAGAGATGGGATAAGACTGGTCCACTGGTATTTGCCAGTGCAAGTTACTACTCTCTTTCTACAGAAGGCAAATAAAATTACTGTCCAAACCAACTTCTGAAAGCCCTGCCTTCAGTAAGAGGTAGGGCTTAAATGACTTTTTCAGAGCATGCTTTTTTCTCATGTACTACAACAGCTTGTACAATACCCTGAGCAGAGTACTACACAGTGACTTTTTCCTGAGTGAAGAATTCCTGAAGGAGCAAAAAGGCAATCTCTCTGATAATCATCAGCTGCTCAACTATATTAAATTTAGACAAGGCTACAATAGTGCCAGAGTTGTCCCCTGCCCTCTAAAATTAGAAGTGAAAGAATGGTGGGCATAGCGCTAAATATATAACTCATTTAAAAATAATGTGCTCTCAGGCTTTCCTAATGCTCGAAAAACTGATCATCGTAAATCCCTAAAGATCTGTTTGCTCAGCCAGCCTGCTTCTGCCAGCCCCAAACATGCTTCAGTAGGATATGCCCTTTCCTGAACGTCAACTTTTCTCCAAATATATAGGAAAAAAGGCAGTAAAGGTTTGCTGCAGTTAAACAATACGTTTCCTATTTATCTAGGAGGACATAGGCTTAATTTGGCCTCTGCTTTCTATATAGAAACAGAAAAGGCAGGAAAGAAAGAGTTAGTATTTACCATCTCTCATAAGCAATAGTCCTGGAAGAGCAGGGTGAGGCTTTTTGAAACAATGAAAAGTGTGAGCCTTAGCCCTGCAAGCTGTAGCAAAGCCTTAGTAAAGCTCTACAAAATAAAAAATAAAAAAATCAAGAAACCCCATCTTCCTACTTTTATCTCTGAGATTTACTAAAACCTAGCACTAACAGCTTTGGAATAGATAAAATAGGATGGATTAAGAGCAGTTTTACATACAAACAGAGCTATGGAACACCTACAAAACAGCTTCTTCCTTCTTTTGGCAGTTGTCACCTAGAAGATGACTTCTTCTTACCTTCCTAACTCCCTTCTAATAACACATATAACCTCCTACTGAAAACAACATATTGAGGGGAGCAGCCTTAGGGCTGCACTGAATTTACAGCCAGTTGAGACCTGGCATGTAAATTAGTCCACAGGAATGCTGGGACCTTGGAGGACTTAGAAGTCTCCATCTCTGGAAACAAGGGGTGTCTTGGAAAATTTAGGTTTTTATTTGCCAACTGTTTCTCCTTTTTGGTTATTTCAAATGTCAGAGCATTTGCAGCAGACTGTGAGTCTTTGAGACGAGTGACACAAGGGGGTGGGAAATATTTATTTGGGAAGTTTTCATGGAAGTACCCAAAAAAACACTCCCCTGTTTGGTGTGGTTCTTCCTTGGGGGGGCGGGGAGAATAAATTTGGGCTCTATAAAAGGCCAGAGCCCACATCACTGGAAAGAGTAGAGATGGTGGTTGTAAGAGTAGAGGTAGTGGTTGTGTTGGTTGGAGGAGCTACTGTTGCTACACCACAAACTTTAGCTAAAAGATAGTGGTGGGTTTTTTATTTTAATTCTTATCTAGCTGATTTTTTTTTTCCCCATCTCTGTCTTGTGTTTATGGGAAGCTGAAGAGGGCTTAGGGCTGTGCTCTTGGTCTTCTGCAGGGCTGTGAGTGGTGCATGTGCCACAAGAAGTGGGTCTAGACTTGATCTGCTGCAAACATAAGTGCTTATTAGGGAAGCAAACAGGTCATATTACACTATTCCTGTACCTTAATTCAGGAAAGGTGTAAATGTGCTAGTCATGAACTTACTTCTCCCTTGGGCTACTTCCATGAGATGTTTCTTTCTCTTCCTTCCGCCCCCTCATTCTACCTTTGCTGTTTTGGATGGCATCAGCTTCTTGGAAGGGTTTACTGAAAATAAAAAGGCGTTTTTCTGTTTGCTCATCTGGAATATTCTAGGTAGGAGTAACTCTTAATTCTTCACCCCATAAATTTGGGGTTTCTTTTTTAGTTCTGTCTTGAAGAGATGCTAAAGCAATAAAAATATAAGTAAAAGAAGCTGCAGCTTCTTTTCTAGATAAAGATAGACCTTCTACACCCTTAATCACCAGGTGATCTATTTCTTTCTTTTTTTTTTTTTTTTTTTTTTTAAATAGCAACTGGAATAAACATTTCTATGCTTTTCTGCTGGAGGAAGACAGAGCCTACCTGAAAAAGTTTCTCACAACATGAATCTAGGGTTTTGGGAGAAGAAAAATAATATAGGAACTCAAGATTTTTTTTTTTTTTTTCCAGGGAATCCAGCATGTGGATCCAGCAATGGGCAGGCAGTGCAGAGGTTATTCCTGGGGCTGGTGGTGTTCGCACATGGGACATCCCAGTTTGCTGTCAAAGGATCTGCAGTCGACTGATGTTGTCAAGGTACTCCCCAAAACTCAGCTGGCAGAAGGGTCTTTCCACATCTTTTTATGCTCTATATCCCCAAGGCAGTGGAGATTTGGATTTATTCCTCTTTGTCCCTGAGAGTGTGAACTTCAATCTTATCTCTTGGAGCATGCCTTAGCTCTCAGTCAATCAGCTGTTTCTGGGGAAACTGGTGTTTTTGATGACTCTATTCTGAAAATGATTCCTTTGCTGCTCTTTGGACTTTTCTGGACTTGGTCTGAAGTTGCTTGATTTTTGCTAATGAAAGTAAATGAGAATTAAGGAAATGCCACCACCTACCTACTCTCCAAAGGTGGATTTCTTAAAGCAGCATAGCACTACAATCGGAAAACCTCAATCAAGTTTTTTTGCTGTTTAAAAAACACAGTATTTTATGGCTGTAGTTTATACACAGAAAAGAAGAGGGCTATTCCCAATATTATCTTTATCTTCTAGACATAAATAACAAAGAACTCTAGTAATCAAAATTTACTGCATTTGTAATAGGTTTTGGCATCGTTTATGTATTGCAGGGAATGTTAACATAATGTTGACTTTCAGGAGTGGGGCTAGGTTTTTTCGGTTGTTGCTTTTTTTTCTTTTAGGTTGGATTCATTATAAAAGAGAGTTCAGTATATTTGTGGCTTTTATGGCATTTGAGACATTAATTCTCATAAATAACACTGTTTATATCTACTAATCAGAAAGTTGAAATTATCTGTGACAATGTGAACACTAAAAAGTTGTATACTATGAAAATATTTCAATAATTAATGCATGCACTATCTAGAGCAATTGACAGTGAGGTCATAAACATAATGGGCCATCTGTGTTTGATTTGTATCTGAAAATGCTTAAAGGGAAAGGCAGGTAATTCAGGCTTCTCTTACAAATGTAGACAGGCAAGATTTTTCACCTTCTCAGAAGGTTGTTGAACCATTTCATTTCTTTAAAAAAGAAAAAAAAGTTCTTCTAGGCTAGAGCCTTTTAACACGCTTGCATTTTGCTCCTGTGTTTTCTGACAAGCAGAGCACACCGGTGGGACTTTTAATTTTCTTTTAGAGTACACAGAGGACTGTGATTCTCCCTTATTTACTTTATATTGTTTGCTCTACAAAAAAATGCCACTTCAGGCTCCTGAGCAATCCCACTAGTTCACTTTGCATTCTGGGACCTGGGTTTAAATAGTTTCCTTTGGACCTTTCCAAGTTCAAATCTGAGCTGGGCTGTTGAAAGACAGCAAAAATTTTATGCAGGGATCTGGCTCGTTGCACCTGGATTTGTCCCAGCTTGTCTCCTGAACCTTTTCTCCCTTGTGAAAGTCGAGGTTCAGGTTACCTGCAGGTCTGGGATTGGATTTAATTTAGCAGTAGATTTCTGTGCTGTAATGGGGAGAAATGGATTGTCCTGCTATCATTGGGAATAACTCTTTATCTCTGAACTTATATGCATTGGCATAAAGCCAATATCAAGCTGCAATGACTCAATAAATAAACAACCAAATACCCCTCTTGTTTTCCCTGGCTGATCCGATGACAGTCGGACTCCTGCTCTTGGCACTGACGGAGGCTCTACTGAAGGAAATGCCATTATCTTTCCTGTGCCAGGCAGAGATTAATACATTCTGAGAAATTGAATCCAGACAGGACTTCTAAATGATTTCATGTGACCTCCTGTATATCAGGGCTATTAAATACTACAAATTGCCTATGATAAGAACAGAGATTGCAATGTATTTAAAACTCTGGGTGATTTTTTTTTTTTTTGGTCTTCTATACCCTTTCTTTTTGCCCAACAAGTAAGTGTACGCAGAGAGTAGGTCATAGCAAGGTAGCACTAATGTCTGGAGAAACTGGCTGAAATATATCCAGGTAATCCCACACAATGAGAATTCCCTCACTGTCCTTGATAATCTAATCTGGGGTTAATTTCCTTCTCAGATCTGAAACTGGTGATCAGGGTGATCCTGAGCATGAAAAGAGCAGACCACCTCTGAGATCTCTCCATTGCCCTCCCAAATTTTGATCACCTCTTTAGCATTTTATCCCTCACGTTGCAAAATCTTGGAGGCAGCCAAAGGAAAAAAAATACTGGAATAAAGTGAGACCAGAAACCGAATTATATCACCAATGTGTGAAAATTATTCTTGATATTGCAAGTACCTCTCTAATGCCCAGGACTCTGAAGCATAAATATTTTCTAAATATTGAACCATGAGGATAATAGGACAAGGCAAGGCCCCAGATTCACAGGATAGTAAGAGGAAGAGTTCAGTCTGCGGATGCTGAGGCTGGCAATGCACTTCTCTCACTTGCATAAGCATCCCCCTCCTTTCCCCATATCCTCTCAAATATGACTGTGTATAAATTCCTGAGTGTTCCAAGTCAGACCATGAAGAAGATAAATTCTGTGTTGTCTCAATTAAAGTGGATAAACACCCTTCACCTACATTTACCTTCAGCTATACTGTTGTATCTCCAGATTGAGGAATTTCTCCTAAGAGTTACAGCAGAACCTTTTTTCTTTTTTTTTTTTAGGGAACAAATTTTGCCTTAAATACTTCAAGCCCACTGGTGTCAAAGTTTAGCAGTTTTCAGTACTGAAAAATGGCATCTGGCTTCAAAGCTGAGTTTCTTTAACTTCTGTTTCCACTTTTGCATCTGGTCATGTTGTTGGCAGCGAGGTCAAATGCCCCACGTTATCCAATATTCTCCCTGCGTACAGGTACCCCTGCTTAGAAATCAAGTCCTCCCTTTTTGTTAAGCTGCAGAAGTTGAGTTTGTGTTGCACAGTCGTGATATTTCCAGTACTTAAATTATTTTCATCTCCTATGGTCCTGTGTCAGTATTTGTCTCCCTTTTAAAGAAAAGTTGGAGCCCGTGATTTATTTTACCAGTGCTTTTTGTCAGAAATAAGGTAATTTCCTTGCTTCTACTTGGAACTTTCTTTTTTTATTCTAGCTCTGGACTCCAGAGGCTTTTGGCCTCTTTATGCTATAGCACTGAGTAGAGGTGGAGATTAAATCCTTTAAGTTCAACTGTTTTGAGACAGTTTCCCATTCTATAAAAGTAGCCTTGTTCCCTGGCTCTTGCTGTATTTAGCCACATTACAATCGATACAGAATAACAGACTGCTCTGAAACAGAATTTTGCCCTCTTCTATCATTTGTTAACATAATTCTTTCTGTTGTCTACAGATTTTTATTAGCACAATTTTATGGTCTGTGTGAAAATTTCTTAATGAAGTTAATTATATTGTAAATGGCAAGTCAGGTCAAACCAAAGCAAAACCTCACCCAAGCATAGTCTGGGACAGATGCTTAGGGAAAGATTATTAGAAGGAGGACTCTGTACCTTCCTGGTTTCATAACCAGCAGTTAAAAGACTTCCAAAGCTGATGCTTTAAAATTATAGTGAAGTTTTTATTTTTAAATCCATATGTACTTTTTTCTCTGCAACATCTATGAAAATGAGTTCCATCATTTAATTTGTGCGAAGAAGAAAATACTTTCTTGTAACAGGTGGCCTATATTGTATTATGAAAAATAGTGAATAATCATTCTCTACTTGTCTTCTCTACTCTGTTACAGATTTTATAGGCTGGATATCATGTCCTCTTTTTTTTTTTTAGGTATTCTTAAATGCAGCAAGGTGTTACAATCTGTATCTATTCTGAGTCAGAATGACCAGAACTACCAGGGTTCTGTACATGGCATGAGGATATTTTCTGGGTTCTCATTCTCAACTCATTCTTGGATCTTATTTTCTCTTTTGTGAAGCAATGAATTGATACTTTACAGAGAATTATTTACAATCACTGAGATCTTTCTGGCATAGTCTTGTCTAGAGCCTGTGTGTGTGTCTGTAGCATACTCTGCATTGCTTTCCACCAGTGACACTGAATTTCTCCTGTTTATCTGATAGCCTGGCACTTACTACAGTGAGATCTATTAGGTTGGATGGTTTTGGATAATTCTCTATCATTTGTCCATGTGCCATCAGCATAGTTGGTAACACAGACTCCTGGGAGGACCCTGCTCAAAAATACCCAATCTGAAAACTGGGCATTTATTCTTGTAACCATCTCACCTAATAATAGCTCAGATTAAGGGCCTTTGTGGTGAAACATTTTCAAAATATTTCTTAAAAAAATCTGTGTACCCTTTCTGGGAACATGTGGATTTGTTGATTCCTTTGACAGAACTTTATTAAAAGGGGTTTGTGCAGACTAAGGAATGGTGCTAAATATTACTTGGCATTAAAAACTATGGTGGTTTTGCTTAGTTAAACTTAAGATAATTGCAAAAGGAGGGTATGGTTTTCTACTTAGGACCGTGGTCTGGCATTCAGGATATACAGGTAATATTCCTTCTCTGCCAAAAATCTGTCTTTCTGAGTAAGTTCTTTCATCTTTCTGTGGTGCAGTTGCTCAGAGGTGCAGTCATTACTTCTTCCTTCTCTATTTAGCTTCTATGCTTTCCAAGATAGGAGCAGCATATTTATATGTACATTTCTTTAAACCATTTTGTTTGTTAACTCTGGATAATGTCATAAGCCAAGCAGATAATGTTAAGGTAAAATAGTCTGATAATGGCATTAGGTTACTGCTCTGTTTCACTCTTTCAATTAATGTATTTTTTCAAATTTTGGTGATGCAGTATCTCAATGGGAATATTTGTTTTGGCCACTAAAATCAACCAGAATGCTATAAGCAGCTTTCAAATTGTCTGTTACTTAAAGTAACATTATTTTCTTATTCTGCTGTTGGACTCCAGCACTAATGTCAGCAAAAAAGCCAAGGACTTTTCCCCCTGAAATTTCACAAAGGTGTGATAATTAAGCAACGTGAAGAGAACAAAAACCCACAGTGCCTCTGCCCTGAAGATGTTGTGAGTCTGGGCAATAACTGTTGGGTCAGTGACCATAGAACAGTCCTGCATATGAAGAATATAAGATCTGAATGGGGACATTACCTTGCAACAATTATGCCAGCAGCTAATGGGAATATCCAGTGAGTTGCCCGTCCTTCCTCCCTCGCCATTTAAAGTGACACCATCCCTGTTTTCACTCTGCATCTATCATAAAGACACATTGATTTCCTTTCAGAGGAAAACACATATTTCTTCCCTCCTGCTAAGAAGATAAATCTGACAGATTTTAATCAAATGTAGTTGTTCACAACTATAGAAATGTTTCCAGTGTCACAGATGAAAACCTTTTTTCTTTTTCCTTTCCTTTTTTTCTTTTTCAAAAGGAGGAGGTTTCTGCAAGCGAAGTTTATTTGGAGAGTACACCTGTGCTAAAAATCTTACTATATGCACCGGCAGTTAACATTTCAGAATGCCCTATGGGGAGGTTTAGCTTTACTGCCCTCCAACATAATGCCTGTCTTGTAGTGGTAACCATGAATACTGCTATAGTTAAGGGTCTGTCAGTGGTTCTATCATAAACTCCCCGGTTTCCAGGGTTTTTATAACTCAGCCATAAAAACTCTCTCCAAGCTAAAGCTTAGCTTACCAAGGCAGACCTGATTCTGATCTTGGAAAGTCAGATGATACATATCCCTCCGTCTCTTCTGAAATTAGCTATGATTCTCCCAGGAAGGGCTCTTACAAACCATGGGTGCCATACATGTCCAGCAGTACATGATAAATGAAGGAGGAATTGTGTCTTAGAAAGGCTTTCATCCTCTTCAAATGGCAAATAAATTGGTCTTTTTACTTTGAAGCAAGAGGAGTCAAACAACACAGTGCTTTCCAATTTAAATTACAATTTAGTCTTTTATTTCTTAAAGTAACTTTAGGAGTTCATTACTACTTTGCTGGGGCCACAGGCAACTATCTGATAGCATTTAGAAATGTGGAATATCATTTGCTATTTAAGCATTACTCTGGATTTAAATCAGTGGGAATGAAGCGGGTATCCTAAAGAAAAATCAATCAAATCTAAGTAGCCACTGTTCAGAGCAACATAGAAACCATGGCTATTGTGATCCTGAAAGGAATTGGTCTTAAAAATGTAAAATTACAACTTAGATTTCTGCTTATTTGACTGTAGACTTAACCCGGCTTGTAGGCAAGGCTGGCTGCTATGAGCTCCAGAAGTAGAGCTAATGTTGATGTGTAATAAGAATACTCTATAATGGCAGCTAGTATAGATTTGGAAATAGGTTATGCATTCTTCATTAAAATTAGAATGTGATAAATGGATGCTAGCTGTATTATGGCTCTGATGCTCTGTAAATGTCCGCTAATTAAATTTTGGATACTGGAAACAAAGATGTGTTCAATTCTGCCATGATATTCACAACTTCCCATTCTATGGTGGTAATTATCTACTGATGATTGAGGTGCTCCAGTCCTCTTTATTTCACTCCTGAGTGCCCCAAAGCTTAATACCCACTAAGTATTTTGAATTTGAACCTGCATGTACATCTTCATGTCAACAGTGAAGAGAAAATAAAGGAAATACCTTGAATGGGACTATATAGATCAAAGAACAGCAGGCCAGTGCTGTGTCCTGCTGAAATATTTGGCTAATATTGACTAATCTCCACCTTTGACTTAAAACTTGTACTCTTTTATTGTAAGTCAGTTGGAGATTTGATTTCTTCAACAGCCTGAATTTGGTACAACAAGTCTTCCTGCTCCTCAGACTGATTTCAACTGGTCTCCAGCTGGGTAGTAGCCAGTGGGCTAAATGGTTGAATTTGATGTGAGCAACAGTTGCATTAGCCAGCCTCCTACAAGAGCTGGTACCTCACACGTTTATTCCAAGTGCTGGGTTATATCTCTAGTATTTGACATTTTAACTATATTAAAAGTTGGGCTCTAAGGAGCAGGAAAATAGTGACTCAAACTGACACCTCTCCTACAATGATTTTATTTCTGGGCGCCATACGAGGCGTGTGGTGTCTATTGCTGCTCCAGTGCTTAAGTGAGAAATAGGCATATTGCTTTGCCCCAGCCACTGACTGTCATTTTGGTAAAGCTTGTTTGGCTTGACTGAGGGAATAATGTGGGCCATGACGTGAGCTGGCACTGCTTTCAGAGAGAGGGAGAACAACAATCCAGACTGTGGTTTGGTCCTTGTTCCTCCCCTGCTCTGTTCCTGGGACAGCTCATCTGCTCAGTGCCTCCAACGGCTTCATGCTCCAACCCAGAGGAGCAAAGCAGAGGGCGGACACTACCAATCCATCTCTACCAAAGACCAGTTTAAAACAGTCTAAGGAAGAGTGATGGAAAACAAAAAGAAATTAAGTAGGAAGGGGAAAAGTGCCTTTTATTTGCTATTTCTACACTGATAATGGAACATTAATTCAAACCAGGAGCCTTTTTGGAAATGAGTCCGAAATAGAGCCCTGGCCACAGCTTTCTTACTTTTAAAAAGTATTTCTGCTTCTGTGTTGCAGGGAGCTTTTGCAGCTCCTGCTCCTAAGCCAGGTCATTAAGGCCTTACACTTCTTTACATCTAAGCCAGCATGATGATGTTCTGGTGACCAAGCTTTTCTCTAACACTTCTGTCTTTATGAATCTTCTCTCTTAAAGATATCAAGCAACTTTCCCCTTTTAAGAAGTCTGGTCTCCCAGTGGTCTTGGGGTGGATTTGCACATTTAAGTCCCATCAAATGCTAATAGGAATTCCTTGGTCAAATCCTCCGCCCTGTCCCTCTTCATGCCTCGCTGGGAGAAAAGAGCCATTAGTGTGTTTAAAAGTAAATTTCAAGGTTTCCTTTTTGTATGTTCCAATGGCTGAGGTTTATTCCTCTCGTCCTTTTTATTTTATTGTGAGACACCTTGAGTTATTTGCATGATAAGACACCCTGTAAATGGATTATATTGTAATGCATTGTGTAGGTTTAATGCTGACAACAGCTTGGTTTGGAAGTAAGATAGCAACTTAGATTTTTAGTTTCTGATGTGCCGTGCAGAGAAATGCCTTTTGAGAAGCATGAGGCAAAGCAGGAGGGATGAGGAGGAGGCAGCCAGAGTTAAGTTGTATGAATAACACGAGGGAAGGCTGACATTAAAGACGAGTTGAATACATTAACTTCTCATTCTCCGAACTGGAGGGAATCAATGACACAAGTGTGAGTGGCTCTCCCATCTCTGCCATAAGTTACCATGGTTTTTCCCTTTACTTTTCCAAGGATAGCAAAAGAATGACAGTACTTTCTGGTAGGGTCCTTTAATATGTGATGAGGTACCTTTGCAGTCACTATGTCCAGAATATTACATCATTAAATAGTACCTAGTTACAAATGGAAGTTGGTCCCCTGGAGAAGCCCTGTATTTCAGAAAAAGTGGTGAAATGAACAAAAAATCTGTTTTATTTTGGGGGGAGTTTGGTTGCTCTTAAATGTCACTGGACCATGTAATGAGTGCTGGTGCAGGAAGTTTGGTGGTCTGAGCATAAAGCATGGAAAACATGCACTCCCCAGGAACAGTATGTTTTAAATCCTGGCAGAAACAGCTTGGCTTTTCCTTCCATGGTAAATAGGCAGTTTGCATTGAGTGGGCATTTTAGATAGCACCGTAAAAATATAAACTTGGTGTGGAGACTAAAGCGCTGAAGTCCTGCACATGGCTGCATTTAGCGTTACACGCTCGAGATTCTGTGAAAGCGATGGAAATGTTCCCCTTTCTCCCTTTAATTTGCAAAGATTAAACTCACCAGTTTTTTTTAAACTTTGCTCTAACTCAAGCTTGAATAAAATGACAGCAATTAAACCAAAGAAGACTACTCTATTTCACTTATCTTGTTGGCTTAATTCTGCCTGTGGTACCCAGCATCCTTGTGCTGGTTTAACATTCTTAAGCACCTCTTCAGCTTTTGGCATGCATGTGGTATCATTTCATGCTGATAGAACGATTCACATATTGAACTGCAGTTTAACAGGTAACAGTAAATATTTTAACCAACTGTGGATGGTTGAATGGTGGAAGCTGAACAGTCATGCAAAATTTATGCATCACTTGAAGTGATTCCAAGCAGCATTTCATTTTAGGTTTCATTTTTTCAACTCAAAGTAGTAATGAATAGCATCTTTAAAAGCACTTTGATCATTGCACTCCTTAAAAGGAGGGGAGAGGGGAGTATCTTTTGGGAAGAAGCCTTTGAAATCATAAAGTGTAACTAAACTTTGTCAGCATACTGTGACCTGTCAGGAAAGGACTGATCCTATTAAAGCTCCACTGCATGTGGCCAAAATACTTTTAAAGAGAATTCTGTAGATTTCTGTGTTAACTTATGTCAGTGTGGCACCAGAAGATTGGCTGCTTTGTGTTTTATTGAAGAGAAAAAGAACTGCTTAGAAGAGCCACCAAAGCATTCCTGATTTATGCTGCTCTATTGGTGACGATGCAATTTCTGGCACATATTGTGATTCAGCTTTCTGAATCTGTGACTGTTTGCAGAAAGGGAGATTCTGATTTACTCATCCATTCTTTTCAATTAAAATACATAGGGCTGCTTGTCTTCCCTGTAATTTGGATGGACTCCATCATTATGAGGGAACAATTGGGCACTAACCAGCCCTTATAGATGAGCGGCATGTAAATCTGGATTAACTCTAGCAATCTGAGGGAAGCAGTTTGAGGATATGGCTCAGCTGAGTGCGTGGTTTTTATGCCATGGCACTCCTACATTGATAAGAGATGCTGTACTTCTGTGTAGCCGACACCAGACTCGGGGTAAGAAACTTTAATATTGCTTTAAATTAAAACAACTGGTGCTTTTAAAGAGGGGAAGAGGTTCTTTGTAAAGTACAAATAAATTCTCCGTCTCTCTTCTGTGAAGACGTCACTAACAACTCATTTAAACTCTTCTCGTAAAAAGAGTGTTTGTGTTCTAACAAGTTTTGCAATCCGGAACAAAATGTTACTGATTTGGGGGATTTGGATCTCAGCTGCTCATGAATGACTCCAGATTTAATTCCATTCATGTCAGTGCTGTCATTCCAGATTTACATAAGGGCGAGAGCTGATACTTCAGAGAAATCAGTATTACTGAGATATTATTTGATTAAAAAAAGTAGAGCCTTCTTTTGTCCCTAGAAACAGCACTCTTACAGCCTTTTGCAGCTGAAAGTGTCTGAAGCAGGTGAGAGCAAAGCTGTGCAACTGATGTTTCATTTCATGAAAATATCTGGCATGTGCAGCATCCTTTCCTTTTGTGGGTTCACCTGTTTGCATGGCTTCTGTGCTATGTTGGGGGCAGACCATTGTATCTGAGATAGCCTAGGATACAGTAAAAAATGGTAAAACAAATCAGCCTGCATTTGAAATCAAAGAGATTTTTCCTTTATGTACAGGGATAAAAAGAGTATCTGAATCACTGTTATCTGAAAGAAAAACAGTGATCAAAATTGATAATAATTCTTCCATTAAGTGGCAGATAAAACTTTAATTAAGACAGCCCACTCGAAGCTAGGATGCTTCATGTGTGACTAATTCTGACTGGCAAAAATATTAATTTTAACAAACATCAATTAGCAAGTTTTTGCCTGTAGCTGAGGAGATAGTTGTTGGGTGCAAGCGTGTGTATATATGTGCACGTCAGAGCACGTGACATCTACTGAAAAAGTGTGAGGGTTCTCACATGTCCCACAAGATTTAATACAAGGCTGCCTGGTGTCTAAGCGACGTCTAAACATCACGTGCATGAATTTCTCTTGCACAATAGTGTGCACTTAGCGTAGATAAGCACCAAAAAGCCAGTGGCTCAGATGAGTTGTTTGTCCATGAGGCTGCATCCAGCACCTTTTAGTGGTTCACCTGATGGGCACCAATTTGGGATTCCTCCATTTTCATGAGACGAACTGGGTGAACACCTGGCCCTGCTGCTTCAGGCTCCTGATGGCCCCAGGGAGAGGTTACAGCTCTAACTTTCTCCTCCAGCCAAGGTGTCTGGGACTATATTCATCTTCCAGAGCCCTGGAATTTCCCCATGGCTCGTAGCCCCAAGGGACTGCACGGTTGCTTGTCCTAGAGCCAGATCAGACTGAGGTCAATGGCATAACTTGCCCTCCAGTTTTTAGGGACTAAGGTTACACCACTGAGGTTAGAGGAGAAGTGCTAAATGGCAGAATCAGCTGGATGTAGTGGCTACTTTAAAGTATTCTAGCCCTGTGGCTTGAGTGTTTGGGTTACATTTTAGCAACTAAGATGACCATTCTTTACAGATATTAAGAATGCAGAGCCTTGTGAATAGCGGAAAATTTAACATTTCATGGATATCACAACTCATGCTCTTTTTTCAGTAATACTAGTGTGTTGTAATTCTTTTTTTGCCCTCTATTATCCTTTTACGCTGCAACAGAATGTACTTTCATCTTTTGGAAATGACCCTTTAATGTACTGGCCAAAATTTAATTTAGGATATTTTGTTCTAAAAAGGGTTAGTGCTGTTTCATAAGAATAACACTGAGGCTTCCAAGTTTGGTTTTTTTTATTGGGACTTTTAGAGCAAAAATGCAGTTTAAAGAAAATGATAGGATTTTTTTTTTTTAATGACTACTCAATCTGCAAACTCTACTCAGCCTTGCAGACCAGGCTGTTCCTACCAAGGTGTGAGCTCTTGCTACCAACATGAATTCTGATATCACATTCTTTCAGTGATGGCTGTGTTACCTCTTTCATGCTAAAACAAGCGTAAAGTAATTAAAACTTAATTTTCTTCGCAAGATATGGAAAGAAATATGATTCTAAAGCACCTTGGAAAATTCTTTCGAGAAACTGCTTTTTTAAGTAGGAGGTGGTTCGTTGGTTTTTTCCTCAGTGTAAAGCAGAACTTTTGAATTTTGAATGAAGCTTACCCTCCTGTTTGGGCCTTAATATGGAAGTTGTCACTCTTATCTCTCAGAAGCTTTCATACCGTGTTTAATTGGAATATTAGAGATAGTCCCTTCAGTTGGCCAGAAAAATTTCAGTTCCAAACATCTTTATAAAGACATGCAAGAGCAGATCCTTGTATCTTTCTTATTACCTTGGTGCCCAATTTACTTGACTGTAGTAGCTACAGAGGACTTTTGCCTGTATTACTGTAACTTTTAAAAATTTTTCCGTGTTGTTATCAAAGTTTTCTTCCATTCCAGCTACTGACTTTATTGCCTAATGCTGGCAATACTCGCCTATCTTTATCTCATCTTGATCTATGCTTTTTATTTGATTTGCAAAAGACCACAGCCACAATTCAGCCTAAAAAGATAAACTAAAGTAATTCAAGCCCAGTGAATGGTTTTATTCTCTTGTGTTCATACTTTCATAACTTACTACTTGTCTGATCCATTTTCAGCTGTAATGTACATATAATCAACCTTTTCAGACTTCTCACAAGAAAAGCTTTTGTTCACTCTGCAGTAATCAGTATTAAGGGCCTTTAAAATGGTGAAAGTCAATGACACTGGCGCATTGTCCAGATATGTTGTTGTTGATGAAGCGAACTGATATTACCGTGAAAGACCAGTTTCATCTCCCAAGTTTTTTCATCTGTGGCGATCACAACGCTTTTCACATATTGTTCTTCACAATCATGTAAGTTGGTACCCACCTCTGATATTTCATTCTAGGTGGTTTTCTTTTTCTTTCCCAGAATAACTACAGGATGATTTGATGCCTTGGGAAAAAAGTATTGAATGGCCTCAGTCCATTAATGAAGCCTCTACAGACACCATTATATATGGGTTATATATATTATAGCATTCGAATCAGTGAACGAAAAAATATTACGGCAAGAAGATACTTCATCACAAATGGGATTGTGTGACTGTTAGATTTTAAACCTAAAAAGAGCAGCTCTTTAAAAAGAGTAAGAGGAGTGAAATGAGGTGCACTGCACTACATGCCTAATTATAAACCTAAGGCTGATTTCAGAGCTTTCAAATCCTTTAATATTAAGCTTGTGATTAGATGCTTTGGTGTTTGGAATTGTTGGGAGATAATAGTGTATTTTCCTCCCAGTTTCTACATGTTTATTTTTGCCAGTTAGGTTTCTATATGAGGTGTCAGATAGAAACAAGATCCTTTAAATTTTACAGTCACCAGTTAATATGCAGCTTGTGATGGTCTCCACTGCTTTATAGCCTGTTAACTCAAACGATAGTCAACATTTGGATGTAACACAAAGGTGGGGAACATCCTCGCACCATCCAAAGCTGTCCCATAGAGGAAGAAAACACTAACTGGAGTTTCTGACTCTGATTGCTTTTTGTGCCCTCAGGGTGTCCAGCTGCTGAAACACAAGCTCTTATTAGTTTTAATCACTTTATGATGGTTGATTTTGGGGCACCTTCTTGACTGGGATACCAAGGGAAGTTCTTACAGAAGCCAGCATTCAAAATTAATTGTATCTGACACAGATTTATACCTTGATATTGTCCTAACACATATTTAGACACAAACATTGCTACTTTTTAAACTAAGTCAAAGGCTATTAGGTGCAATGGCTTTTGTTAGATCCCACAGTAAAGCTGGAAAAAACAGACAGCTATTGGGCATTGGAAGCCTTCCTTATGTCTGAAGTACAGCAGCAGACTTAGCTAAATACAGTTGAAAATAGTTGCCACATGTTAACTGTATTAGTCAATTAGACAGCTGCTGACAGGGAAATGGTTGGTATCCATGAGAAGAGAATAAAGCAAAGGCTTTTCAGATTTCTCTATTTCTATTTTGTGTTTGAAATAAATACTAAACACCTATTCCCTCTTAATTTTTTTCCTCTAAGAATAAGTAGTGGTTTGGATTTTTTCCATCATTTTTCTTTTTCCTCCTTTTGCACTCCTTGACCTTCCTCTCCCTGTTTTTCCTTTTTCTGGACTAACTCTTCCAGATTTTTAACTCTGGAGAAGTTACAGAAGGGAACAAAGGAAAATTGAAACTCTCTCAAGTGGTTGAGCTAGTTTCATTTTTCTTTCTGCTATTATAAGTTTTCCAAACCAAACTGAAATTTTGGATACCATTCACTTATTCAACTAAAGTAACAAAAAGGAAAAAATGAAAGGAAATGGACAGGGAGCAAAAACAATTCCAGCACTTAAAAAAAATCATGTAAACAGTAGAAAATTATTACATTTTGTACCTTGTCAAAGGGAAAACACTTGAGTTTTGCATTTTAAAAATAAGTTCTTCCATTTTTCAGCTGCTCTGAGAAATCCACAGATCTCAGTTCTTTTCATCACTAGTGTTACTGCATTTCTACTTGTCTTGGATCTTGCTTTTACAAGATGCTATCGCTGCTATGATGTGTCTCTTCTGAATTAACTGAGCTTTTCAGCTGCATATTTTAAGTCTACACGAGTCAAACGTTCATTGGACTCATCAGTCATCAGCCCCATATATCACTAATGCCAACTTTGATACTAAGATGACTCATGTCCTAATTATTTTGAATAACAAGTGTGCTCTTGTGGTAGGACAATATGATTTTGCCTGCTACAAAATGGATCAGCAGAAAGTGGCCACAATACAGGCTTGCAAAGTGATGATGAAAATGCATGTTGGTACAAAATTGTTCAGTCTTCCTTATTTTCACAAGGATGATTCCCTCCCTGCTCAACGGGTCCATTAAGCAACTCCAGGCTGTCTGTAGTTAACAGGTACTTGAAAGTTTAAACCTGACAGTAAAGTACATGCTTTTAAGTGACTTTTATGGTATAGAATTATTTCACCTGTAATGTGCTAGGAGAAGTAACTGGGCAAATGAGCCACCAAAGACTGTTATAATTATTTTTGTGATTAAAATTTCCTTTTCGATTGTTTAACATCTGTAATTCAATAGGACTTTGCCAATACTGCTTTGTCCATTGCATCCTCTGTACCTGTTAACAAATTAAGGAAAAAAAATCTCAGGCAATCCTATACTATGCTGGGCTGTAGGTCATAGTGACTTCAGTGGTGGCATGTCCTGTTCAGAGCATGGCGTGGGATGATGAGTGGAATGAAATGCTTTGGACTGTAACTTCCTTTCCTGCCCCAGTTTAACACTTATGATTCACCACCCCAAGAATTTGCCAAGAAATAGGTGGTGCTGATCTTTGGTCTACTTCAAATAGTCTCATACCAGTAACTGAGCAGTGTGCTTTGGAGTATCTTTCTGCTGTTCTTTAGTTCATTGAAGACTTTATATTTACAGAAAGCCGCCTCATTTTTGCAGTTTTTAGATGTTATTGAAGCGGTTATTTTACAATGTCTCAGATTCATGCAACTGGGAAGGCTGTTATGTGGTTGTTCCTCGACCTCTATATCTTGAAGCTATGTGCTAATAGGTGGAATTATTTAGCTATTTTACAACTGTTTTGTTCCTATCACTTATACTTCTACTTCAAGAAGCCACAGGCAACGTTTTACTTGTGAATTAGTGTCTTTGGAAGTTTTTCTTTTATTCTTTGAGATATGAAGTTGTCCAGAATATCCCTGTTGTAGGCAGGAGACAGTGTAATGCTTGGCAAAACTATCCCCCAAATCCCTATCAGCTGAAAATAAATTTTCCAAGACAAAGTTGCCTATTTCAGCTCAGATGGAAAATTGAAGAATGTAAAACATAGAGGAGCATGTGGACCACACAAAATGTAAACAGCTAGCTGATCTTTGCCCTGATCCAAACAAATGCTGTTGAAATCATTGAATATATGCCAATTGACTTCTGTGGGATTTACAGCAGGTTCTAAGTTGGCAACTACCACTTCTAGCAAACAAATCTTGTCTACTTTTACATTTCAGGCTTATAGTTAATCAAGTTACTGAGACAGAAATGTTTGGCACAAACATGTCTTCCTGTTTCTTTTCCCTGCAACTAATAATGTTTCTCCAGAAATTGCTTCCAAAAAACTCAAAGGCCAGTATTTAGATAAGCAATATCAAAATGCTTCAGCATTAAGCTGTGATAACTATTTCCTCCTGTTTGTTGTCAGAAAGGTTTTACACAAGCCGTGTAGTCTTAACTTTCACCAAGTTAAATAAAGGTTTAGTAAAAGGATTTTGTGCCCTTTTAACCCCCAATAACCAGAGCGCATCCTGTGTGACCATTCATTACATATGAAATGGCTGTAATTTATACCAAATGGGGTAGGTGAATTCAAACAGAAAGATACCATCGATGATAAAAAGATAACACTTCTCTGTAACAGATGCTTCATTTTATGATGGAAATGGGGAAGCTGAATGCTGCAGGTGCCGGGCTGACACTAGGCCTGTGGAGAATCATTAGAGCCTCCTCAGAGATCTAGGTTTACTCTGTGTTTAATCAGCCACAGTCAGAAGAAATGGCTTCATTTCAGCTTGATGAGAGCCAGATTACAAAAGGAAGATAGATGGCCAATAAGGTTCATCACTATAAGCATATTGTCTTAATTTGAAGAAACAAGCTGGCATTCTGTGCTGAGGAAAAGTGAAGTGCAATATGGCTAGTATCAAAACCTAGTTATTTCAAGTCTCTGTGCTCCCCACAATGAAAATATTCTGGCTGCTCTTCCTTTGACTAAAATATGAAAAAAAAAATACTGCGCACGCTGCAAATGACCACATTTACTCTTGAGATACTACTGCTTCAGGTTCCAAAACGCTGAAACCTATCGTGGTAGTTTTGCTCATCTTTACAATTCTACAGCCACTTATTTATGCATATGTATATTATAAACATAAATATATATGTGTGTACGCAGAAGTGGAAAGGTTTGAATTGACTATTGATCAGAAAAGGTCTCTGAGCATAATATGAACATGCACCTCCTAAAAGGGTCGTGGTGTAGCCATCTATCATGACTTCCCACGACAGCCACGGGGACAATGAGTCTCTCAGCTGGGGCAGGAGGCTTGCCATGATGGGGGATGGGACTTAAAAAAATAGGAACCCAGACCAGGGAACTTATTCACACAAAAGAGAAACAAAACTAGAGATCTCTGCTTTCCAAATGAAATGCAAGATTCATTGCTATTGCTTAGCTTTTCCTTAGTGCTGGTTTTTTTCCTCTCTTGTGCATAGACTGAGTTTTTGTATAAGCTATTTCTTCAGTGCTCTCCAGAAGAAAAAGTGCTCCTTCAAGCCAGGGGAACTCTCGGGATAAGAGTATGGGAGCATAACATGATGATGGGAACAGTATAATTTTTACTGTTTATTTTACAGTAGAATCAAGATGTTTTTATTAAAGCCAGAACCTTTTAGGGAATCTACAAATATCTACAACTGTTATTTTTTTTTCAACTCATCCTGAATTGTGAATCCATAGGGATTTTCTATTCTATGCCAGATTTTTACCCCCTAATAATAGGTATAAATTTCTAAATTCTCTCACAGATCTCTTAAAGGAAGTTCTGTGCCTCAGGACTACCCGGGTTATTCATGCAGAGCTTGGGGTCCAAAACTGCTGAGTTTTGGGGACTAAATTTAAGGTAATTTGGGAATGGTAGTAAATGAATCCCTGCCCCAGAAGAACTGGTGGGATAAGAGTTTGATCCATAAAGCTTTAGAAATCAGTATTTCCCCCTATTACCCTATAATTTACTGGATTTTGGAGGAGACATAAAGGGCAAGAAAGCAGAAGGCATTGTATAAGAAAGACAGAAAAATGGCAGGATTAAAAGAATGTTTTAGGAAATACTGTTGTGTGTGCGATTTTGAAAATGTGATGAGCAGATTACAAGCAAGAAGTCTAAAAGGGAGATTTTCTATATGCTGCAGGGTAAGAGTGTGATGGAGTGTTTTGAGGGACGGAACTATGGTTAATTTATGGAGTTGGAGAAGTTTTGTGGCTGTTACTGCCTGAGGGAGAAGTGGACAGTCAGGCTTGATTGATTTGGGGCAAAAACAACTGAGAGGAGGGAACGGTTATGGGGCGTCTAATGTGTAAATATCTTGGAATACAGCAAGAATTTTGTGCCTTGATGCAGTGGATGAAGAGGAGGAACTGGTGGAAAACATGAAACAAAGGCATGATAAAGGCAGAAGAATTGGGCCATAAGTTGGTCATAAACAGTATTTTTAATGAAGTCCTGGAGGATACTGGGCTTTGTTTGAAGCATGCTACAGCTCAGAAGAGTGACCATAGCAGAGGAAATGGAAAAAGCAATGAGCAGGGGATTTTGCAGAAGCCAGGGCCTGAATAAGTGTTCTGAGATAAAATAGTATGTTATGCAGAATAATAGTTTTCTTTTACTTTTTTCCTTATACCAAAAGACTGCTTTTTCTTTTGGTCTGTCTTAAAATCACTTTATAAAAAAGTTCATTTAATTTTTTTCCACCTTCTTTTGTTCTAACTTCACCCATCTTTGCATGTTATGATGAAAGTGAAACAACTCCTACTGACTTTATAGGTCTGAAGGGAATTAGGAATTTGACTCATCAAAATTGTTTCTCCTCCCACACCTTTTTCCCTGAAACACTGAAGAAACACGCTCCGTCCCTCACACATTTTCCTAATGTCTATTTGGACTAAAAGCAGAGTCCTCACAAGCAAACAGCCGCTTTTAAATGGCTCAGATGATACCACATCTGTGTTTCTGCAGTACCTGCTACGCTGCCAGTCCAAGACAGCTTGAACTGCCGCCTTATTTTATGGCTGTACTGACACAATCCTGCAGTGAACCATATGACCCCTGAAGTGTTTAGAAAGGTGCATTTGTATGAGGGGAGACTTTTTTTTTTTCCTCTGGAGTAAATCAGAGGCTCCTAGATAATCTCGTATGAACACATTATTGACTCGTACCTTTCCCTAGGCGAGGAAGGCTGTGCTTCTCAGAAAACGATACACTGAAGCATTCACAAAGTGGAGACTTAGGAAGCTTAACAATTGGTAGAAATATTATCATCAGCTATCACGGTAACATTATCCAGCCATTCCCACCCACAGATACACACACACTGGCTTTCAGCTTAGAAAGCCCTGCAAATAATGCACTGTAGGTGTGTGGTCCTCAAAGTGTTTAAATGTTTGAGGATGAAGTGAGCAGGAACATCTTGCATGCACCAGCTGAAAGAAGGTTGGGAGAAGCAGGGGGTGGATTTCCCTGGACAGATGATAATTCTCTATCCTTCTATGTGCTGCCAAACTACCTCATCTAGTGGGGGTTTATAAACTTTTTTTTTGAGCGCTGAAGAGCAGATCTTGTAGTGTTTTTTGGAACACATCAAATGCAGTACAATTAAACAGGAGAAAAAAAAATATTCCCAGGGCCTTTCATTCCCTTCCTTTCCCCTGTCAAGATATTACTTAATTTAAATGCTGCCAAAGTTAATAATGAAAGACTACATCCTCTGGTGTGTCAGAGCTCAGTGCCCAAGCAGAAAAGCATGAGTGGCTTTCTGCGCTCCTGTCTTTGTTAAATTCAACCTGGAAAAAAACTAGAGCAAATTCAGGGATACTGTAATTAGCAGGATTTAAAATGATCTCCTCAGGTCACTTTTCTCGGCCCAGAATTGCCCAAGAACTTAACACCTGAACCGTGTGTCTGATGTGCCTGTGCCATCACATGGTGCCTACAGTGTAAGGCTAGAAGTGCCACCAAGTCAGTTAACCCAGGTACCCACAAAACCAAACTGCCTTGTAACAACATCTTTCCCTTGTAAAAATGAGGGAAAGCGGACAGAGTACACGTCAGAGAGATATACCAGGATTTTGTGAATATAACCACCAGGGCTTTTTGAGGGGGAGGAAGGAAGGGAGTTGGTGCTTGTTGAAGACCTGGGAGGTTTTGGGGTGAGGGAGGTGACAGAAGTGAAGGCACCCTCCACGTTTTCTCCCTCCTCCACCTTCCCACAAACTCAATATACTGCTGAGGCAATGAGCAGTGCCAGACCTCAGTTCATTGCTTTAAAAAAAAAAAAGAAACTTTTTTCCCTTTTCTAAAAATAATTTGTGTGTGAATCAAAGGGGGAAAAGAAAGATAATGCATAAAGATACAGAGCAGATTATTAATTAGTTTGAGGTGCTCTCAATGCTCCTGTATATAAAAGTAAAATACTGAGGTGACGTTTTTGCTGCTGCTGGGCTTGTGGAACACTAGTGTGATGTGCAGACCCCCTCTGCCTGGGTAACTCACTCTTGGTGTCATCTCAGTTGGGGTCATTCAAAACCAAATGAAGGTTGCACAAAAATACTTGCGAATTTTGGCACTGAGGCTGGGAATTGGGTTTTGTGCTGGATTTGTGCAAGAAGTGATATTTTCCCATAACATGTCTCCTATGTGCAGGTGATATATGGTGGATTTGCCCTCCACTGTCCCTATCCTCAGCAAAACCCTGTGCCAAAGCCTTCTTGCAGGGAGTACTTCATGTTTTCTAGCATAGCAGCCTTTGGAGGCTTGCTAGTACAAAAAAAAAGTCATCCCCTATGTGGTCCCCGTTCTCCCTAGTCTCTAACAAGGCAATCACAGTCCCTACTCCAGAAAGCAAAAGTAGAGTGCTGCAAACCATAGTGTTCACCTGCTAAAGGTCAAGGTCAAAGCCTGGCTGGCTGTAGAGTGGCATACCTTAATCACACAAGCCTAATGGCCTTTTCCTGTAGTTGATGGAGCAGAACATCATGTGATGTCTATCACTGACTTCCCAGGTACCACTTACAGCTCAGTCATGGCTCTAAAGCAAAGCTTGTGCTCCTCTCCGTGGGTCTGCAAGCAGATGCTTTAACCACCTCAGCCTTGTGCCTCTGATACCAAAACATGGAGCAAGGGGAACCTGTGATAGCCTAAGCTGCAAGTAGGTGGTAATTGAACCCACTTTAGTGATTGCAGGAAGGAATGGTGGCAGTGTTTAAACCCAGCGACTGTTCTGCAGGAGCACACTTGTGGTAAAGGCTATTCAACTCTTCTAGCTATGGCTGTAATCTCTGTTCCTTCACCTTTAGCTATGGAAACTTACACTTTAAAAGAAAAAAAAAAAGCAGGAAAATAACCTAAAGTATACCTAAGTTATTAATGAAATCAGCTGGGGAGCACTGCATGTACGTGGTGAAACAGAAAAGTTCCATCTGTCCTGCACAGCAAGTACCAAGAACAGGTTAAACTTAAGCCGAGGATAGTCCAACTTCTATCTGTCTGTAATACCTCTCCCATTAATAGCTACTGCTTATCAGCTACTAGTTTTGGGGAGTGTTAGTAGCTGGTTGTTTTGATGAGGGAGCATAACTGGTATGGTACCAAAAGGTGTCAAAACAAAAGGAAAGTCATTCCTAGTTTTGAATGATTTCTGAAACTCGTTACTCTCTTAAATACGATTAAATCCTGCAAAGCTTCTAGAAAGCAGAGAGTGGCTGTGCCTGGATCCATCACACAAATGCCATGTACCTGCTTTCCTGCTCCATGTCCCCTCATTTCCTTGCTAGGCAGAGGGAAGAAAAAAGGCTGGTAATTTATGACTCCTATTAATACAGTAGGCTGGATGTGTTGACAATATATCAATAATTATTTCTGGCAAGACCTGAGCAGTATAGTATGGGTCTCTGTAGGATGACTCATTTTACCAGAAGACAGATATGTGTGACCTGAGTTTTATGACAGATGTCAAATATATCGAAATGTGGTGTGAGGAAGATCATCTTATTGGCAAAGTAATGAGAAGCCAGTGGGAAGATTAATGTAAAAGCTGAGGTGTGTGGTGCTTCCTTCACTCTGTGTTTTAGATAAGTGATGCTGGGGCAGAACGGAAGAGGTTATCCTCTGCCTTGTGTGGGCCAAAAGTGGGAGAAGTTTGGCAGAGCAATAATATTAACCAATGTGACAGAAAATCAGAAAATAAACAGCGTTTTGAAGGGGGGGAAGCTGTTGCGGAGGGCTGATAAGTGTGACTGCTAGGGGAATGGCCAGCTAACCAGACAGCATGGCCTAAATCTTTCAAGGTGACTGCTGTCGTGACAACTTAAATGGGTCTTATTTTCAGCAAGTGCTAAGCCTACCACCTTCTGAAAACCAAGCCCTCGTGTTTCATGCTGGCTGCTGCAGAGCGGATGTCAGCTGCCACCTTGAAGTGTAGGCTCAGAAAGCCTCTCCTGCAAAGCCAGTGCTGCGAGGCTTTCTTTGCAGAGTTGGGCTCTTCACTGCTGGAAAGCAGTTCCCTGTCTCAGGCTCACCCATTGGTGCACTTCCATGATGTCTTGAAGCCCTGGTATGGGCCACTATGGTCCTCAGGTGCCATAAGAGAGGTGGCTGCAAAGGGCTTATAATCACATCCTTCTGCTGGCAAGACCTCCCTCCACATCCCTTACCCTTGGCTCCTGCTGATCCCCCAAATAAAGGAGTTCCAACAGACTTTCCTTTCAGATAAGAGCTCTGGATCCTGGCCTCACAATGGGCACAGGGCTCCAGGCTGGTGCTCCTTTGCCGTTGGAAAGACCACCTCTTTTGTACAGAGAAGTCCAAAGCATTAATTATCCCTCCATTTCTTGCTCCTGATGGCAAGATGTTGGTGAGTTCCCTCCTCAGGCAGTGAAGGAAAAAGTCTGATTTGTAGCAGAGGCAGAAAACCCCACCCTGTAGCTTAATTTTTGGTTCTCCAAAACCACTGCTAATGCTCCATGGGGAGGAAGTTGTTTGTTCCCCAAAACTGGAGTGTTAGCCAGGGAGCAAAGTTTTGGAGAATACCTGTGTTGTGATGCTCAGATATTTTTTTTTTTTCTTGTTTGTGCAGGAGGGCACCTTTCGAGTGACACGCGTGCCTCAATGTAATAACAAGGTCAAGCTTGAAAAAAAAATTATATACTGTGAATAATTGAGCTGTATTTTTAGCCCTCATTTTGTGATCTGTGTCACGTATATATATGTGTGTGTATCTCATTTCCCTGTTCACCAGAGACGCTTTTGCCATATTCAGGTTTGCTACCTAGAGAAGAGGCACATGGGCACTTGGTGAACTAAAGGCACCTCTTGACTTCTTTCAGCACAAAAAAAGAGTTGCAGAGTTTTTTGTGCCTTCTCTTTTTCTTGGAAAGGTCATGAGATTATAATTTCACCACAAATAGGACAATTTTCTTTCATTCAGCTCTAATAGTGGCACAAATTTAACTATATTGTGCTAGCAGGCACTGATATATTAATTAAAATATAGTCTAATTATTTACCCTAGTTAGTTCATACAAATCTCAGTAGTGTAATCAGTGGACTCCCTTAAGGATTTTTGCCGTTTTCAGCAATAGAAATGATTTCTCTTTTTTACTCTGCTCAGGAATAGAGTTAGTTTAGGGGTTTTACCTCCAGATCAGTCGTTCAGCGGCCCTGGTCTATGCAGAGGGATTGTGCAGCCACAGTCACACTGACTGGTGCTAATAGGTGGATAAACCCTATTAAAAAGTCATTGTAGGAACTGCAGCAATGGGGTGAAGTGACTCTTCTCCGCCCCGACTTTGAGGAACTTCCTGACTTCGCACTGGTTCCTCTGTGGTACATTTGGTTACACGTAGCCAGAACAGCTTCTGAGAAATGGTGCTCTGATGTTCTTCAGCGTGAACAGATGTGGAATGATGTTTACACAGGGAAAACGTTCAGCCTGTTTTGTAAGGAAGGGAAAAGAATGCCTCCTGGCAAAACGGAGGCAGAGTGCTGAGACGATAGGGATCTGAGCCTTTATTAAAAGGACAAGAGACGTTGACGTCTGGAACTGCAACACAGCTTGGGATGCCCAACAAGTGTATACTTTGGGCTTCTTTGCTGTCAGGTGTTTATTTTAAACAGGTGGTATGAAAGTTGTGTAAAGATGCCATTGTTGAAAGGGAAAGAAAAAATATTCAAAGCAAAGAGGTGGAGAAGAGAAAGGATGAGGTGAGGCTGAGGAGGACCAAGACTGACCCAACTTGCAACCCTGGCAATCTCATTTTCTCCCTCTGTCATACAGCCATCACTCTTCAAACTGTGTCTCAAGAGCACAGAAAATGGAAGAGCGTGGGTCAAGAATTCCTAGTTTTTATCTCTGTGTTTTTCTTCCATTGCCAATCCCTAGTTTCTCATCTCACCTCTGCTGTTTTCTTTTTCTCAACAAGAAGATCAAGCAGCATTGGAGAGAAGAAACTGCATTATCCAAGCTGCTGGAAGAGTCAGCAATGCAACTCTGTACAGCCCTTCATGCATACACTGCTATTAAAAGGTGTGTGCTTCCCCCTACTCAGAGAGGGGCTTGATGGATACAATTTGGGGTATCGAACACTGAACGCATGTTATCTGTTGTAGTATAGGTAGCGTGGGTAGCACCTGTGAACCAAGTTCTCTGTAGGAATTGAGACTCTCTTTAATTATATACTTCCTACGGACAGTCACTGAAAAGATTGAACAGGAATTAAAACAGGGGCTGAAGAATCAGACTTTTCCAGTGAGATGGCACAAGGCTATATAAAAACCTGCCTTAAACAGAAGAGTCATCAGCGTTCCTGGTAGTGCAGCCTGAATTTCTTTGCAAATCAGGTACCCTTTAAGTACATTTTCATCATAATATAACCAATATACTTTTTATTACATTTCCTCTCCCTGTTCTACTTCTGGTTTAACCATGTGTGAACCAAGCTAACATGATTAGACACCTTGTTTTTCACCAGTCATTTCTGTTTGCAGTCTTCCATAAAGTGCTTCAAATGAATTTTAATATGTTGATGGTACTTACTGGAGAGATTAATATTCATAATAAATACCCCTTAGAAATAATCTTCAGCAAATCCTTTTGACAGAGGAGTCAGGGCTGCTAACGACAATAACTACTACAAAATGCAATTTGGTCAATTACTTTAATTAAATTTCACTCTGTAATGTCTTCCCATTTATATAGTAAACTAATAGGGGAAAAGCACATCATCCTTATTTGCCTCCACTTAAATGTCCAAAACTGTTTCCTCATGTTTTGTTTTAACATTTGCAGCTCTCCCAGCTTCTTAGAACATTTGAGATAATTATGGGTTTTATAAATGAAGCTTATTCTTCACCAAGAAAAGGTTGAGACTTCCTTTTGAATATGCTTTCCTAGAATAAAAACCTTGGCTACACAGATCCTAATCTGGTATTTACAGACTAGCTGATTTTGGATGGTGCCAGCATTCCAGTGTAAATGGCAGAAGTGTCTACATTTCATCAAATGCTTTTTTAATTATATTGTTTGAAATTGGAGTAAAAAGGAACACAGCTGCCTAGAGATTTTGGTAGCGCACAGGTTATAATGAACTCATGAGAAATAACAGCAGCAGTCTTTTTAATGCACTTCACTGTGCCGAACAAGGAATTTTACACTGTGGGCTACATTCTCAGCTGGAGTAAATGGCCATATCTCTGATTTCCTCACTGTGCCAGTCTGGTTCTGAGCTCCTCGCTTAAAAAAAGGTGAACTCTTTATTTTCAACAGCTCACATAACAGGAGAGGAACTGCCCTGGGTTTATTGTGGTGCAATAGTGTGTAAATATTAAGGTCATCTGTTATCTGGAAAAATGCATGAATTAAGTTAAAGTCAGTAACTCTGGTCCCGCCGTGTATCAGTAAAATCAATAAAGCTGTTTCCCTGAGCACGGTGAATATTCATGTCAACAATCATCATCCGGCATACAGGAACGTAAAGCAAGCATGTGTGCCAACACAGTGGCAATTTTAGGGGTGGCATTGTTTTGGGGAGCTGGTGCTGTAATTCTTCTGCCACTTAACATTAGCAGTGAGTAAAGCTTCAAGAGGGAGGAACAGCTCATTTTTATTATGGAGTGAACTGGGGAGGGGCGGAAGGGCGAACCCCTCTTCCTCAGCAAGTGTCTTAGATGCTGAACTAGAAACCACAGTTTTTTTTCCCTGCGGTTTCACTGAACTCCTGTAAACCGCAGCAGTTCCTTCAGCAGGCTTCCAATTTCTCTGCCGATGCTATAAATTTTGTTAGGAAGATGAAGTCCTACAGTGCAATTAACTCCAAAAGTGGTACAAAGCAACAGCGCGCAGATACTGGGCTGCAGCACTTGGCACTTAACTCTGAAATTCTGATAAGCCCTATCAACTCAGGGTTGTGTTTAATGTTCACTCCTGCTTATATACTGAAGATACAACCTAGCGGTCACAGTGTTAACACTCCCCAATATCTATTACAATTAGTTTTTGATTAAGAGGCCTAGCATGGCTTTTGAAGCCTTTTATGTTGTGTCAAATGGCTAGTGATGGAGTGAGATGCACAGACACCTCCCAGTAACAAAGCATCTTGTAAAAGGTTTCAAGTGAACTATTTTATCATCCTAATGGAAACCAGATGACTCTAACTCCCCCTTTAATTTCAACTATTTACTGAAGAGTCCTTGTTTTGAATTACTTAAAGATTTATTCTGAACCACTATCTCATGCATTAAGAATCACTAATAACAAAGCCATTCTGAGCGCAGCAAAGCTTTTAAAGAATGCGAGTATGCCATTGCATTTATTCTTAAGTTTAAACAGGGTTTTTTAATGGCTTTCGCATTTTTATACCTCAGTTTATTTTCTTGGGGTTTTTTTTTATTATTGTTATTTTTCGTCCTTGAAATCCTGAACACATTTTCCTCTAGACATTTCCAGTCTGTGCTGCAGTTTCCTGCCCTGCTGACAGGGACAGCAGACTGGAGCTTGGGTGCTGGATCTGAACCTGGGCTTGTGCTCCTTCACCTTCATCCCATCCTCTGGGAAGTGTCTATTCTGGACCTCCTTGGTGGGCTTAGCAGGGGAAGGGTTGCCAGTTGAGGGCCTAGGGGGGAAATGGTGTCCACCCTGCACAGCTTCATTGTTTCCGCTGAGCGGTAAAATTTTCAGAGGACGAAAGTGTCGCTTTGTGTTAGCCGTTCAGGCCTGATGGCTGGAGTCACCCCAGCTCTGCAGCTCTCCTCTGGAAAAACAGGAGGACTGGGGGGGATCTGCTTCATCTGCCCTTGCCCACTGTCTCTTTCAGGCTCATCCCTTCCTCCCAGCCACATCACTCTCTGCTTTGCTGCAGAAGAACCCTGAAATAACCGGGATTAACTGGATTAGTGGTGCAAAGCGAGTCTCCTTTCTCTGCTGCTGTGGTATCTGCTGCCTGGGGTGCAGACCTCCCCATTTCCGTGCAGCCTTGCAGAGACACAGAAATTGCTCTTAATGAGCACGACCATGAACTGGTTTTCATCCCAAAATGTGACACTGTTATTTACATCTGTCAGTATTTTACTGAGCTCTCCTGCTCCCTGTGGATGCTACCTTCTAAGATGTTTCAGGCAACACAGCTGCAATATTCTTTTGCCAAAACGCCCTTTTGACTCAGACTGTAAAGTCCTTCAGTATATAATTTAGTGGCATTAAAAGGATTAAAGAATGGCATAGTTAATTAAAGATAGATTTTTTTTTTTTAGGTAAATTTATGAGAACAAGATACATGTTAAGAAAGAAGAGGGTGAAGAAATACAGCTGTCCAAGAATAAGAATAGGTCATATATTAAAGTATAGTCATTAAATGTCTTGAAAGTCTTAGCTGTTCTATTTGAACAAATAGAAGATGGTCTATTTCTAAAAACATTAAGCAGACTTTTGTTGCAATGCGTACCAATAACTATTGACCTTTTGCAACCATGAATCTTCTGAGCCACAGAAACAAGCAGTTAACAAATCAAACACCCACTCCAAATGGAGAGCTCTTCATCCTTTGCAGAGATTTCTACTGTGTGAATATGTATTCTCAAATCTAGATCAAACAGAGGCCTTTAGTAGCAGCTTTGCATGTGTCTCTGGACAGAACTAGAGTTCATGGGAGGAGGGGAGGGAGGGAGTGAAGTAGTTTAGGTGGGATTGAGCCTCTGGTCATACCAAACAGGATGCCAAAAGATGAGGCGTATTTGCAATATAGTTTTCTGCACCTTAAAAACATTAAGGACAAGGATGTATCTGCAATGTGTCTCCTCTTATACTACTTTAACAAGAAATGTTTTTACGGTGGTGGGTAAAACAGGTATTAATTAACAGTTCACTATCATTAACCAGACATCAGTATCATGAGGTAGAACTCATTTGACAAACAGGGAACGGGAGCCACAAAATAAAATGGTCACATGTTCATGAGATGATAGAAATGTTGTTAATTATCAGTTCCTTAGTCAAATTATTAGGCTGAATTGCATTGTAAGCCTGAGACTGACTATAAAATATATACATACACAAATATTTCTGCATTTGTTGAATCCCTGTGCTGGCACACAGACATGGTGACTTCTGTGTATCGTTAGGTAAACTTGAATAAATTACATTTCGGTAACACTTAGGGAGAAAGGCTTTTCTCCTGCCACAGTAGCATAAATTTTCTGTTAAATCTGCATGTCCACGGAAGACTCATGGTTCTTCAAGTGTATTATCAGTAGCCCTTCTGCTGCATCATGAAATATTCCATCTACTTTTCTTTGGCTTCCCTGATATGTCCTCTCTCCTATGATATGTCCTCTCTGCTCTCTGACTGTACCTTCTAGATGATCTTAGATGTTTCTACAATTTTATTTGATGTTCAGATAGCACTATTTTACTTAATATTCAAAAGCATAATTTATTTTAAACACTAGAAAATTATAATATTTATCCATCAAAATAATTGTCTGCATTTTCCTATATTGTGAGTACTGTGATGATTTTTGTTGCAGTACTGGAAATTCTACTCTCTTCTAATATGCAGTTCTATATGCTTTGTACCATTTTTAGTTAAAATAATAATTAAAGGTAAGAAGCCAACTGATTTGTGCCCATTGAAGTTTGCATTATGAACACATGCCAGGAGAGATGCAATTAGTCTCAGATCTGGCTGCCTTTATTTCCTAGGCTGAGTGACCAGGGACCTATTTACAGTCAAGTCAACTAGGACTAATTGTGGACCTAAGAGTGAGGTCTGGCTTCATGATAATTTTAGTATTGGCCTGGAATAAAGAGCTGGGGCTGCACAGGAAAGCTGCTGCTGAGCTGACAAGCCAAAAAGAACTGAGAAAAAAAATCTCACTTTTTAGGATGTAGGAGAGAAATGCTGAGACTATATTTTAGAAAACTTTTACTTTTCGCAATTTAAAGTGTATTTTGCTTAGAACCAATAGGCAGCTCTAGTGAGCATTGGTGGAATGTTAAATCCTAATATTCATACATTTTAATATCTTTCTAGTAATGAACAAGGGGAGGAGCTATCTTTTTTTTTTAACCAGATATATTTGGAGATGAAATCAATTCTTTAAATATTTTATATTCTGCAGAGTTCTCAACAAGACAGCATCAGCCTGAGAATCAATTGCAGAATGAACAGCTGCGGAATACTTTTCTCAGAGATTCAAATAACTTTATTCTCCATGAATTAAAAGAAATTTGTTCATAAGCTGAGAGAGAAGAAAGAATGAGAAATGAATGCCTTAAAATTAGGCTCCTCTAGGTTTAATTTTTAGATACTTTAAAAATATTGGTCCTTGCCCTTTCCAAAGTTATTTCTATTAGCTATTTCCCTAAGCTTGCTGTAAACTGCCAGTTTTCTTCTGTGTTAATTATTAATATGACCCGTTTATGTACCAGTTATCCAGCTAACCATTAATGTCTGTTTACTCATTGATGACCTTTGCAACTACATGCCAAGCTCTTGGCTAGTAAATGTCAACATTTTTTAATAGCCTAAAAATACTTTTCATAGCTTATCTACCTAAATTTTTTTTGATGTGAAAAACAAAAACTAAATACCACTTATAATTCACAGATGTTTATATAAGGCTGTTTCAGCCAAATGGCACAGTGAAAGTAAAGCAAAAAAACCCCCAGTCTTCACTGATATTCTTTGCTTCTGTGCTTTTTCTTAAAAATACATTACAACTGGAAAAAATATAGGTCCATCATGCAGGCATAATAAAATGCTTTTTAAATAGAATTACCGTAGGTAAATCTTCATTTTTTTTTTTCCCCTTCAGGTTTTTAGTATTAACCTGAGCACAAGTAAGATATCTCTTCCGTATATTCTACTAATAGCTAAAGGCTACACTGGGGACACAGTTGGATTAAAGCTGAAAGTGGTGACGCTAATTTTTACCCATGATTGCAAACTCTGTGTATATTTTTGCACATGATATGTGCCTAATTTAAAAAGACAAGCAGTAGCCCAGGATGAAAATGAATTTGAGGGCACTTCCCACTCAAATTGATGTGTAGGATGTCCTCATCCAATCTGCTACAGCGATAAGTGGAACAGGCAGGTTTCTTCTTCCTTGGTCCACTAGCATCCTTCCCTAAGAAGAGCCTTGAAATATTGTCTTTGTGATTACAATTTGCAGGTCTGAAATTGGCTTCCTATTGAAATATTTTCAAATATTAGCATCATCCCAGCTATAAGTAATGGCGATGGCATTTACAGAGATTGCAGCTTTGATATATACGTAGGTATATGTTCACATTTTCTTGTTCATTGCAATTCTAACTTGAGTAAAAATTAGGTGTTTTTTTTAGTTACAGCCTTGAACACTTGCTGTGACTGTCACTTCATGTTGAATTTATCATACAGCATGTAAGTTGTAAGGCTGAGGAGCAATCTGTCATAAGCCATCGTATCAATAATCTCTGAAGGGGTTTGTTTTGGTCCTTGGTGGGAGGTAAGCTTTCTAGATTTCCACCCTCAGTTGCATAGACAATTTGGGCTCAATAGTATTGCTTCAAAGGGATTTGTCTGGTCTGTAACACATTTACTTAAGCACTGCGCTTCTGTACAGGATGGTTATACAGTAGTTCAAGCATATAAATGCCTTTCAGGTTTTCTGTACTGAATGATAACTCACCTTGTCTTTCTCGGTGAGATAGGTAATAAATAGAAATCTGGACTGTAACTGAGACATTCTGACTTAGTTAGATCTTCTGGTGTCCTGAAAAAGACAAGTAGACTCAATTACCATGCCAGCAACTACATAAAGATTGTCAAATTAAATCCAAAAAGCTATGTTTAAATAACGGTATGACAAAACCTGAGAAAAGGCAAGAATATCAAGCTCTTCTGACATTTTGACCTGAAGTTACAGCACTGTGGAAACAAAGAAAAATACTCTTTAAAACGTGCATTATTATCTTGAAAGACTGAGGGGCAGGACACAGTCAAATCCATCTTAGCCTCGAGATGTGGACAAGTGTTGCTGCAGCCATGAATCCATGCTGTCTTCCTGCTTTTTATTGCGATAATCCCATGGTTCATTTGATAAACACGTAAATATATGACTAAAAGGGAAATGAATAATATACTACATGTTCTTGAGAGATTTTCAACCAGCACCCTAATTAAGCCACCAAAAGCCTTGTGAGTTGGGTAAGTGTTATATTGAATTAGCGTCACCCACCACTGATATGGAGCTATCCCAAGGTTCAAGCACAACAGCTGTCTAATGGTGTCTAGTGACACTACACACCAGGGTAGAAACCAAAGAAGCGTACCACATCCGATTGAAACTGCAGGGAGACCTGAGAGACAATTTAATTATTTCTGTTGGAACTTCTTCAGAACATTGGCTTAGCAGCCAAGTCTTGCAGAGCATGCCGTGGAAACTTTAATGAGCTGCAGTTGTAGAGGGTAGGCTTTCTTTTCGGTATCATTGAAAGACAACAACTCAGCACACCTCAGCATCAAGCTAGAAAATGAATTCAGTGCTGACTCAGAGGACAGGGCATAAACTAGAATTGTCAGCACCGTTTCTTGCAATAACTAGGTCTTCCTTGGCGGTCTCTCATCTAAGACTGACCTAACTTGACTCATCTTCATTTGTGAGGTGAGGGACGAGGCTCAAATGTAATATTCCCGTGGGAAGTGGTGTTCTGCGCTCATCTGCTTTTATGTGCGAAGCAATGACATATTTAATCAGGGCTTCCCCCCCAAGATGCTTGTTATTTATAGGGAGCTGTTTAAATTTTCCAGATAAATATGTATTCAGAGTCTTTCTGAACTATATAACGTGCTCTATAGATCAGAGCAACTCCATTTAAAATTGTTTTTTAAAAACACAAATTATAATTTGATAGACTGGAACAGCTCTATTGGTTTAATAGATAGCTGGGCATTTATTTTCCACTATAAAGATCATAGTATTTACCCAATGGACCAGAACAGCTCCTTCTTAGCCTTTACTCCCCCTATTATGACACATTTATTTAAATACAGATTTGACTTGCATTACTTATTTTGTACCCAAGTGGATGGGGATCATTTGAGTGAGTAAAAGGGGCAGGGGTTGTCTCATGCATCCCATCATCTTCTGAAACACTGTGTAAAGATCTAGATATAAAAGGAAGAGATTAAGAACTGAGAGCTTCCATGACCATTTGTATTTATAATGTGTTGTTCGGTTCTCCATCTAGGTTCAGTGGGAGAGTGGGTTATTCAGCCATGTGTTCTGTGCATTGCAGGTGGGAGATATATTAAATGCCTATATGCTGACAAGGTGAGTGGTTAGGACATGATTTTGTTATGTACATATATATATGTGTATATGTTCTTAAGCACAAGAATAATTTTCATGAATATTGCTTTCTTGGTTTTGTATACATATTTTTTTGTGACCTCAGAAGGCAGGAGCATAAATCCATATAGTTGGGATATGTGCTTTCTTGTTATTTATCTGTGGAGAGTCAACTGAGTGCTTGATATCATATGGCCTGCAGCAGAGGAGATATATGTTCAGAAGCACTTCCTAGTAGTATAACTAGAAGAACTTCCTGGTGATAAAATGGAGATGTTACTGCTGCAGTGGTTTCCTCATGTGCAGGCAGTGCTACCTTGGACTTTCAAAAACCCACTGAGGAAAATGAGCAACTATAATTGGGAGCAGTGGGCGTTGTCTTGGGGTTCCCTGATGCTAAATGACGGCTATTTACAAATATTTTATGTACCCTTTTATATCACTTAATTCATAATCCCCTTTCCCAGATTTTTTCATTCTACCTGAATCATATTTCCTTATTTTTGAACAGAATTGATTCTTCCTTTAATTTCTTTTAATATTTCTGTTTTCTAATGAATTAATAAAGACAGTCAAATGTAACCATTATGGAACTAAGAGCAATACCTATCCAATGCATTTTAATTTGCGGTGTAAGATACAATCTATCAGTTTATTCCCTTCTCTAACTTATTTTTCTAGACTTTGTGTCTCAGCCAGTGTGTCCTGTCAATATGCAGTCATAGAAGCAGAGGTAAAGACCATATTCAGGGTCCATGGCTTCCTTCATCTGAGAGGTTAGTCAAATAAGTTGTATTGTTTTCAAAGAAAATGCCCTGTCAGCAAGTTCCCAGTTGTCTGTCATGTTCCACTCATGCCTTCCCATATTCAACCGGTTCAGTTCCAGCTCCACTACAGGCCTCCAAAAACACAAAATATTTTCTTTCTTCCAGAAAGCTCATTCTGATTTATATCCCAGATGAACAACTCAAAAAGCATATGAGCAGTGAAGCATAGTTTGGGTTTTGAAGTTATACTGAGTTACAAGAACGGAAATTTCCTGAAGTTCAGGGACTGTCTAGTGTGGAGTGTGAGCCAAAGGTATTCTCTGAACAAAACTACTTAAGCCAAAATTTGTCCTGATTGAAAAAGGAATGGATGGATGTCAAGTGTTTGAGTTGCAAAGATGTGCAGATAGTTACAGGAGTGGTTACACGGTCAGTGCATGGTCAATGTAGCCATTGGCTACTGATAAAAGGCAGGTCTGGCCTGAGTTACATTTTCTTGCAGTCTAATTCACATTTACACCAGTTATCTGGCCAGATTAACCTGACTGAGAGCTACTGTCTTTTCTATCCCTCAATAAGGTTGGCTTTCAGATTGATCTGACCCTGCTGAGTGTGCATTCACAGAACTGCCAGCACTGATACAATGGGGACTTCAGGGACGTGCAGCCCATGGTGAAGATGAAGTTGAGATTGGCAGCAGCCTGGGCACTAGCAAAAAGCCTCCGTCTGGGCTCAGTTTTGGCCAGGATAGTACTACAGTCATGGAGTTAGGCCCATCCATTAATGTCTGTCTAAACAGGGTCATTGCAGGGTCTGTTGGAGGGATCTAATTAGAGGTCTGTTTTTTCTTTAAAAGTCCTTGCCTACTATTTCCCTGAGTTTTCCAAACACCCTGAAGTAGACAATACATCACAATGAGGTCAAAACAGAGGAAAGGGGTAAAAAATGAATCCCAGCAGCCCCAGAACAATGACAGTTTTCATTTATTATCTAGAAGTTGTGTGAGTTTTAAAGTCACCAATCATCATCAAGAGAAGAATGGACCTAGATGCTTGACAAGGAAGATGCTGTCTGTGGCAGCAAAATATTCAATTTACTGCCAAGGCTACTGACTTCTGAAGCAATAGGAGAATAAGTGAAATAATTGATTTCTTACCTCAAAGGTAATATGGCATCAGAATTACACTAACTGTGTTCAGTTATTTTTTAAACAACTTTCCTGATTCTATTTTAGTCCTTGAAAAAGTAGAAGTTCTTAAGGCTCTCTTCGAGTGATATCATGAAAAAAATCTTTCTTAGGGTATCAGGGGTGCAAAGAAAAATCTGAAATGCATGCCTACCAAGAAAACAGGTTATGTTGTCTGCCTGAGGTTGCAAACAGCCTGCAACAAAATCTGAACCACCCCTTTGGCATTAATTATATTCTGCCCTGAAAGCAGCATGTTCTTGTTGAAATTTTGGGTGGAGGTCCTTGCAGAACGAGCTGAGGGCATCGGATTTCCTTAACATGACCCTGCCCCATTCCTACGCCTATATATTGTCTATTTAGGGAAACATTCCACTGTCCTTGCTCATGCTGAGCAGTCCCGTAGATATAAATCATTCTGCTGTGGAAGCAGGCACAATTCACCGTGACTAACGGATCCTTCTGTGCTGATGAACATTAATGGATGTGGAATCATACATGGTTGTGGAGCTGAAATCAGTGGGACTGCTCATGGACTAAAGTGCTACTCACTGTGAGTAAATGCAGCAACACATCACCTATGGATAAATAAAGTATTTGGGATGGGAATCTGCCAAGTAATAGAGAAGCACTTTACTGAGCTGGGTGGTTTAATTAAGACTTAACTTATACATTTATGTCAATAATCACACTTCACAGCTGGAAGGAGCTGTGAGAATAGTAAGACAACAAAATACATAGGTGCAGTTGTATAATCTTACAGTGTGGGACTGTCTCTCTTGAAGTAATTGTCAAACATGGTCAATAAGGGGTACTTTGTAATGCTCAGCAAGTGGTTAAATTTGACAAACTTAAATATTTTCCAAAACAATTTATATTTATTAATGGCTACTACAAAATCCATTTACCCATAATCAAGTGAAACTTGAAGGTGCTGGCTTTCTTAAGTGCCAAGAGTCAACAATATTAAAGTAAATAGTGAAGGACATTCCAAGATAGTATTAACAGAATTGATTTATTGATGATTGCACAATGGGAGGTTATCTTTTGTTAATTGACTCTGTAAATAAGCTCATAGGCATCTCAAGCAAAGAAAAAAAAAAAATCTATTGCTACTAGAAAGTGTACAGGGTGAGTTAGCTATGCCACTCCATAAAGTGTCTGCTCTGTAAAACTCCAGTAGGAGTTTTGGATAATGGTTGAGAGACATTTCTAGCAACAAATCCCAGCAGGTTCTCGTGCATACACGGTAGGTAACACTCAAAATGTTGTTAGCTTGGACTATCCTGTATGTGAAATAGTTTGCTTTGGATTTCATAGAAAAAGACAAGCATGGAAAAAGGAGGGACTATCCTGGAGCTCACAGATACATTTATGAATCAGGTGGTTGTCCATACAGCAGATCTTACTTGTACTATTCCATCCTTCCAGGAGATATCTGGAAAGTCTGCTTCTTCACTCTGACCCAGGACCCACCTCAGACCTAAGGCCAGATAATTGCTGATTCATCCAAGCAATGCTGCTAGATACCTCCCTATGAAATGTTTTACAGATGCGTAGATACTATTATTATTATTGCTTCCCTTTGGAGTTCCTTATCTCCACCATGTTCTCTTCTGGTTTGAGCAGGGCATTACCCAAATTGAGTAAGACTTGTGCCATATCTTGTCTTGTTATTGCTTGTTTCAGTGTGTGAATAGCAGGGATATTGCTCACCCAGTGGCTATGGACTATCTTGTTCACTAATTTCTAGCCTTCTTGCCTGAATATTCCCATGGAGACAATTTGGTAGTCTACCTTTTCCTGCTTTGGTTTCCATTTTCCTCCCAACACTCCTCCTCTCTTTTTGATCTCTCTGTTCTTATTCCCTCTAGTAATCTCTGACCCTGACATTAAGAAAGAGCCATAATCAGTCTGAATGTCCTACTTCACTTGGGGTAAGATTCAAGAGGGAAAGTGCTTTGCTCCTAATTTAACAGCCCTGAACTGTGAGCAAACATAATTTCTACTTTTGGTTGACAACGGTGGATAGATTAGTGGAACAGGAGCACTCTGGCCACAGAGCTACTGTGTGGGGACAACCCAGTAGAGCACTTTTTTTCCTGATCTGTAAAATGTCATGAGCTTTCAAAGAAGTTGGCTTCTAGTTAGTGACCCTTATGAATCACCTGCACTGAGTCATGCTCCTTTCCCTGTCTTATCAAGAACCTCAATACACAAAAACTAAACAACCTCCACCACTTTTCTAGAAAAGCACCCACGCTATGGGAACAAAGGCTCTACTGTTTCCTAATCTCAAAAACAATTAAGACATCAGATTAATAGAAACTTTAAATGCTTTGGCGGATGCAGGTGGAATGCTCTCTGTTTGCATTACTATAAAGCCTATCAGTACCCTTAGCATTAAAGGGCACAAGGGAACATAATGTGTCAGGGTTGCGAACAAGACCTAGCATGAGGTCTAAAAAGAAAAAAAAAAAAAAAAAGAAGTAGCACATGTCATTTCTTGTATGTCTAGCTTCTGAAACTTCTCCTAGACATCACTGAAGCCTGAAGTTTACCTCTGAGAGGACAGGGAATTCCCTTCCCTCATGAGATGTAGTTTCCTTTTTTATCTCCTTACCCTTGTTCCTCAACACAAAATTGCATTCAGTGTTCACTTAATGACTGTAATGCCCTTGGTTAATAGGATTTTGCTGCAATTCCTATCCTTTAGCTTGGCACTGGAGCCCCATGTGCATCTAGTGTTAGCTGAGTATTTTAAAGGGCTCTCTGCCTGGAAACAGCATGACAGTCCGTTCTCCCAATATTCTGAGTAGTAATCCTTGGAATTACCCTGGATCAGGCAGAAGTGAAGATCTTGTCTAGAGGACTCAGATTTCTCTGCTGGGATTGCAGCTCATGCAAAGATTAAAGGCCATATCCACAAAGATATTTAGGCACTTCAATAGGAGTGAGGTGCCCGAATCCCTCTCGTGCAATTGTCCTTTACTGCATTTACCACACCTGAGCCCAGACCTCCAAAAGCAATGGGAAATGCCTAGTGATTCCCTTTAAAACAGTTGCTGAAGTTTTGTGGGGGCTCTGTAATAACATTTTCTGGGAAGAAGCTCTGACTGAAGGGAACCCTTTTTGGACCCTTCAGCTGGGAGAGGGTAGTGAACTTCCTCTTTTTCCCTCTTTTTACAGTACAGGAGAAGATGAATGTCATATATTTGTATTAAATCATCTGATCTGCCATGACCCCTCCTGTGCACTTTGTGACACCAAAGTGCTTTTCCATTCTTCATTCCATTGCTTTGGGATCTATAAAAAGAGTGACAGTGTTGAGAGATTTCTGAACAGACTGTTTCGTTCCTGCCACTGTCCCAGGAGGATTAGAGTTGCAGAAGCTTAGAGGTAGGCTCGTACTTCCTTCTATCCAAATGCCTGGTTCACAGATAACGCTCTTTGTTTAGGTGGCCTTAATATTCCTAAGGCAGTGCTTGAGATGGTATGTTTTCACATTGCCTCTCTCCCTCATGTTTGGTACACTCTTCCTTGTATGAATTCAGTAATCCAAGCCATTCTCTGGAAGCATCAGTGACTCCCATTTACGTCTTTGCCACCTTTTCTAAGAATGTGTTCATTTCATTGGTCCCATGTTTCAATGCAGCAGTTGTCCCTGCCATTATCCTTGACCTAATCATAGCATTTAGGGATCCGTGTGTCTCATGGTCACAGATGAGCACATGGACAGAAACTGCCTTACGGATCTACCCATATAGCTTGCTTTAGATCCATGAGAATGGCGTGTGAAATTCCTATTGGGTCCAGTTTCTTCTGAGCTGCGAGGGCCAAGATAGTTGTACTTCATAATCTGCTGGAATGCTTCTTTGCTGGCTTGGCATAGCCAGTCCTGCAGTGGGAAGAGGGGGGAGAGGATGTGCTCCAGCCCTAAGATCAGATGTCGGGCACAGGTGCTGGCAGTGAAGCAGCGCTGCAGCCCCCCAGTATGAAATCGCAAGCTGGCCTCGTACTATGGACCTTCTGAAAACAGCCCAAGATTGTGTATCATGAGTTATGACAGCAATATAAAACTGAAAGCTTGACCGCATCTGTTAGTTAAAAATTGCTGTGAGAACTTGGGAGGCTGCTAGCTCAGTGTTTTAGCTAAATATCAAATAGGGTGGCTGTTTCCTAATTAAAGTCCCTCTTAGTTTTTGTTGCTCAGGTTAATTTTTACTTCCCTTTTCTCTCACAAGCTGACATGGATTAGTGCTATCAATGGAGATACCTATTCAGTGTGTAAACTTTGAATCTGGATTCATATTTTGCTCTTTTCCTCAAATGTGGTAAGGACCTTTGACATGGAGCTGCCACTTTCTGTCCCAGGGGCCACATATCTGGGGAAGAAAAGAGATCTCCTCTCATAGCGGGCAAAGTTTTAGTTGACTGGAGACATATGTTGAAGCAAAGTTGGCATTTATTTATGGGCCAAAAGCATATGTAAATACTGGTGCTGCACATCCAGTTTTGCACTTTTCAAGTGAAGAAGCAGCTTTGTAGACAGATACAGAGCACGTAAGATCTTTTACACCTTCATTTTTTCTCAGAGTCTGGCTGCTCATAGATGTTCTGCTGTGTGTTATTTTCTCATCTTGTATCACAAGTGAAGTATCTGGTTCTGTTCCCACGCAAATGAATGCTAGACTTCTCCTTGGCTTCCAAAGGGCAATGTCAAACCAAAATGAGGAAGAGGTAGAACGGTGCTGGGATGAGACACTCCTAAAAGCATCTTAAGTGATCCAGGAAGGAGCATTCATAAGTGCTCCTCTTCCCTCTAAGGCACTAATGAGTCACTCCTTAATCACAAACTGTCTTTGCAGAGCAGTACCCTCCTGACACAAGAGCAGGCTTCACCTCTGCAGACCTTTAAAATAAGTCCTCTAGGTTTTCTTTCTTTTACAGGAGATAGCTGACCCCCGTGACCTTGCTCCTCTCCAAATCATGAGCTCATCCTGTAGATGCAAGGGGATATAGTATTCCTTTCACTTCCTGTCTTAAACCCTGGTCTTAGCCTTACTGCAGGCTGCCCAGGAGATTGCTGTGTGTCCTGTCGCTCTTCCAGCACTGGCAGCATTCCTGTAGTGGGTTAAATGATCCTTTTACGTAGGTTGTGCATGATTTTTTGGGGGTTTTTGAAGCACTGTAGGTCATTCTGAGATAAAGGGTGCTATATAAATGGAAGTCTTTATTATTAAATCAATAAATAATAACAGAGTTAGCTCCTTGCTGTTAGACATGCTAATTTTCACCTTGGTTACCACATGCACAACATATTATTTATTTCCTTTGTGGTCTTGATGGTTGAACACGCTATCAAAAATGATTCTCATAGAAATTGTTATGTTGGCCAAATGTTTTCGGCACAGGAGGGGCCTGCAGAGTTGAAAAGGGAAACTTGCCTTTCTAATAACTCATAGCTGTTGTGGCTACTATGTAAATCTCTTTATCCAATCAATCAGACATGAAATAAAATACGCTGACCTGATGCTTGGCTAGCATGTAAATTCCAAGTCACATGAGGCCTGGGGAGTTATAGTGCAGAAGAAGGAGTTTTCATTCCCCATTTGTAAGATGATATCTGCTGGGCTCATTAAGCAAAAATATTTTGGGGCCTGTGTCTTACAAGGTAAACTTGTTCTATTGTGCAGAAGAACATTCACTGAAATAGCTAACATGGATCATCTGATGACATTAGCTTTGTAAGTAATTTCCATGATGTCAAGGGTACACTGGAGATTAAAGGGGGATTAAGGCCTACTTGCACAGTCAAAGCATCACAGTAAATTGACTTGACTTGGCAGGCTGCACCTAAAGTTGGCAAGTTTTCACTAACTAATCATATAAAATCCAGGTTTGTGGTGTTAGTTAGACTACACTTTCACAGGGGCCAGGAAACGTTAAGCTTTCAAGGTGGGAGGTTTTAGGAGCTAAAGGAGGAAAAGGGAGGGGAGACTGTCAAGGAGACTTTTGCAGTGTCAAGGTGCCAAGAGGTGCTAAGTAAAATAACGACCCAGTTTTACTGGAGAAGGCTCTGCCTTTCAAGAGCAAGCTGGTTGGATTTCTACCCAAAGGGCTTTTCCTCCAGCAAAGTTTATTTTTTCCCTCCCTCTTGCTGTCACAGAATGCAATCTCCTCTTAAAGTATCAGACCCTGCACAGGAACTTCACTGAATAAAGATGAGTTTATATTTTAAAAAGGAAACAGCTGGATTGCAAAAGCAAGGGAGGTAGGCAGCTCTTGTTTCATTAGCTAAGGGAAACTCAGGGCCCCAGAGGAGAACAACTGGGAGAGCAGCCATGACAGAGAACAAAAAAAAAAAGAAGGAAACAGAAGATCATAAAGAACTAATAATGAAAAATGGAAAGTGAGAATGAGCCAAGAAAAACAGGCAATAAATAGATTAAAAAAAAAAAAGCTGGGGAGGGGGGAACAGAAATGTAAAGAGACTGAGCAGGAAAAGAGCAGGGCAGAGAATATGGATTTTCTGGAAATAAATTAAATAGTTCTGAAATTTCTCAAGAACCTGATGAAAAACTGTGTCTCATGGCTGATCTCTTGATCTCCAAACTGGTGGCCACTTCAATACGGAAACAAAGGAGGAGCACTGCGTCTAATTGCCCAGCAATTTGTTTGCTGCTTCCGCTGCTGGAAAAAATAGAATGAGTTTGGCTGGGCATGGGAGTCCAGGCTCCATCCGTGCTGATGAATGAGGGTCCTCTAAGAGCAGCTTATAAAAAAATGTATCTCATTATTGTTTAGAAGGATCCAGTCAACTGTTTATCTGTGCAGTAATCACTGGATGATGAGTTGGAGGTAACCTGGGCGTGGGACTGTGCATAGTGGGAGTCTCTGAATGGTTTCAGATGAAGAAAGAGTAGAGATTGAAAGAAGAGGGGGCTAGGAAGAAAAACAGATACTAGTCTGTCCTTTGTCTTGAAATCTGTTCATTGTGATAAAATATATAAACATGGCCAAGACTTCATAGTCCAAAAGAGAACAGATTTTTTTTCAGCTGCCCTTCAGTTAGATCCATAATATTCCTGCAGCTTTATATGGTTTACAGACTACACTTTGCCCAGCAGAAATGGTGCTATTCTTTAAATTGTGCTGTGCTCATTAGGTTTTAATAGGAGCAGTTGTTTAAAGGGTGGGTGGGGGCAGGAGGGGGAATGCACTTGGTGATGCATAGTGGAATGTACATTAATCTTGTTAATGACAACACAGTTAATGGCTGGCAAAACATTACTTTTGAATTAACCTTTCTCATGTGCAGGCTATACTTGAGAAACAGAGCCAGGACACTGAAGATACAAGGAAAGTGCATGAAGACAGGGATACAGGATTTCCTATGATTTTATGTTGTTCTTAATTAGGAAGCATATTGGCAGCAAATGCTAACATGTGTTGGGATGTTTAGCTGTAGCCAAATAAATGTTTTCTATTACAACTCTGAATTCTTTGCCTAGCCAGAGCCCATGCTGTTCTGTTCATGTCTTACAAAATCCCTTTATAAGTCATTTTGGGGGCCAATTTTCTGTTGGCTTATACAGCAGAGTTACTTTGAACATATGCACTCAGACTCCAGAAGGGTTGTTGTCCTCACTTTTTTTTGAATTCTATTTTTTTTTTTTTCAGTGATAAATGGGGAAGCCCTTCTTATGAAATGCTTCTGTAATGCAACAAAACAATAGCCTATATTGAGCATGCTCATTTAAAGTGAAAAAGTAGGGAATGAATATAACTGTTTTTCTCCGGTCACATGTTTGCACATAGGCTGAATGAATAATCCATAATGAATCATTTATCTGACATTTAGTCTCTTTCTCCTGTTTATGAATGGCCTTCAAATACTCTGCTGGATTTGGGTTTTATTTTTTTTGGTTCTGTTTGTCATTTCAAATTATTAGTTAAGTAATTTCTGATCTGTCGTGTAGGTTATTTGAGAACAGTATGCTATGAGTATTCACAGTTTATAACTCCTGTTACTTCAATGATGTGAGCACATAACTAGAGTCTGACTTGAGTAGTGCAAATCTTTACTTTTGCAAATGGAAATTTAGGGCTTTCCCTTTGCAGTTCTCTTGTTACATTTACTATAATTATTAATTAATTTTTTCTTGATGATCTAACCACCGCTATGTAGGAAATCTGACTGATGGCTCATACCTCTGTGTTTGCGTTCTGTATGGTCAACTTATTCTAGCAAAGGTTAAAGTTTTCCGAAACTGGTTATCAAACAGTGTGGTCCCCATGTCTCATCCTAAGGTACAGCTCCTGCCTGAGCAAACCAAGTAGAACAACATTGAGAAGGAAATTTAAGACTATATTCTGAGTCGCTACATTACCTTCTCCAGGCCCAGTGCTTGCCCCGCTGTGAGGGGTGGAATCAGGCACCTGCTTACATGAGCACACAATGTGCTAGTCTCAAATAAAGTATGTAAATGTCATTATAAAGGTATGCTTATTAGTGCTTTCAAAGCCTTCCTGTTTCTGATGATCAGAAAGTCCTTTGCTTCCCTCAGGTGTTAATGAAAAAAAGGATTTATCTGCAATGACTCTTTTGCGTGGACTCCCTTGCTGCTAGAGGGGAAAAGAAGGTGCTCAGGGACTGTCCATTGACTAGCATCTAGGAAAGACAACGAACAGTGGAGCTAAAAATAACTCACAACCATATAAGTATAGCAGTTGTTCTGTGTTGCTGCAAGTATCAATTTATGGTGAAAAGAAAGGAGACAAGTTGCAGTATTTAATTACTTGTGAATGTGATTAGCTGCTTGAAAACCTAAGGACCATATCATATCAAAATCCCATACCATAAAAAGAAACTTGCTCTTAATTTTCTTCTCAAATTGGACCCCATTAATCACTGTAAAACTTTCAAAACCATTTGGTGAAGAACTTGGATAACAGGAGGCTTTTAGGAGGTCATGCTCTCTGATTGCCATTCTTGACCCTCTGTTGTCTCAGTTTCTCATCTTCTGGCTTCACTCTAACTCTAGTAGCCTAGCTGTTTCTGGGCTAGCTTGCTCTGTTACCAGTGTGAAGTCCTCCATGGGCTCATGTTGCATTGAACTGGACTGTTCAACAGAGCATGCAGGAAAGTGTAGTGTCACCAGCAGCTCAGCCATGCCTTAGAGTTCAGCTTCACAGAAAGGTAGGGGTTGTAGTGGGGTGGTTGTGAACCAGGAGAGATTATAAGTAGACCTTTGGAGTCCAGGCTGACATTTAAAGGCTTGGGGCCTGATGTAGAGCAAAGAAATGTCAATCTTTAAAAGAGTGGATTGGGCTGGTTAGCAGGAAGGAATGTCAAAAGAGAGTTTATAGGTGCCTCTTAAAGTTGAAGTAAATGTATTTCATTCCTTTGATATGAGCAGGTTTCTTCTTGATTTACCTGTGAATGAATGTCACAAGAGCTAGGGTTGGTTAACAGATGCTTGAAGGGACACGGAGGAAGCACAGAGACTGAGACACTGGTTAACATTTGACTGAGGGCACTTAATGTAAGCTTGCCTTATTTTGGGGTTAAATCATCCCATGTGATGTGTTGGAAGCTGTATCTCCACACTTGTTCTAGTGGCTCAGAGACACATTCAAACTGTTGAGTGGTTATTCACACCTAACCCTTCTTAGGGTCATCCGTTATTCTTACTAAGAGCAGTGAGTGCTACCAAGAAGGAAAAAAATAACATCATCCTTTCCACAAAAAGGTAAAAACATAATAGTGAATTAAAGTTCTAAATGATAGGACTGTTAACATAATGCCTTTTGTCTAGAATGAACTATAAACCACACATATATACAACGGAGAAAACCCTGTAAATGTGTAATGGACAAAAAAAAAAAAATAATAAAACTGTTGAAAGAATGCATTTTCTCAGCACCAAGGCTATCCATAAAATTTTTACAGTTTTCCACTATATAACATTATCCTTCATAAAAAATGATATTTTAAAGCAAAAAGGTTGGCAAAAGAAACAATTGGTAGTTAACGGAAGGAGGGGATTACAGCACTGTGCCTTTGCTATGAACGGTGGAATAGAAAATGAAAAACATTCGGGGCATTATATGAAGCCCAGCAGTCATGCTCCATATGGTTTGAAGAGTCGAGCAATTCTTGACAAAGATTTTATGACTTCATTTTCTTAATGTTGAATATTATTCCTTCAATCTAGGCCTCCCACTCCATTCCTTGTCTTGAATTTCTCCCATTTTTCAGACAAAGAAATCTGTTTTATTAGTATGTATCATTTATATTGAGTTTAATCACATCTGGTTTAATACGCTGTTTTGTTACCGGCATGGCCTTTCTGAGGAATGCCCTGTAATCAAGGTATTGAGGCAAAACTGAGGTAATGTGGTCCCCAGATCCTCTAACAACTTCCTATGTGACTTGATGCAAGTTATTTAATCTATTTCAGTTCTCCATCCGTAGGGTGGAAAAAATAGTACTTCTGTATATCAGACATTACCATGATAAGTTTTAGGATAAGTAGCTAGAGTCATCTCTATAAAAGGACAGGTCAATATTTCTAGGTAATTGGATTCAGAGCACAGAACTTCCTGCCTCCCAAACAGACAGATCAGGAGGTTGCAATTTTATCGCTTAGCCTGTGTCATGACTTTCAAAACCAAATATTGCTCCCCTCTGTCATAAAATACAGATTAATAAGTCACTCATCCTTCCGTCTACAATCTACTGCCATGTGTGCTGCCATCAGTGGAAGGAAGTCCATAACCGGCCCCAGAAACGCACGTGGATTACACTTATTTTTATTTGACATTTAAATCATTGGGCACAGCTGGGGATTGGGCCGAGTTGTATGTTTGTAATGATGGGCATGCTCAACATGAAATGAGAATTCCTGCTGTGAAATGCACACCTTTAGAATAAAGGATATTTGTATCTCACCTTCAAAAACAAGTGAGAAGGCTCCCGGAGACCTCAGCATTGGTACATAATCCTCTATTTAAGGGACAGGCAGCATGTTTACTATTACTACAGGTGACCTAAACTGAAAAATTCACCTAGCTCCAGACTTCTTGAAAGTCTGGATTATTTAGATCTGCAGACCTAGCTTGGATGAATCCCTGATAAGGAATTACTGTTGTCATTTATTACATCACTTCACGTACTATGTGATACAAAATAGATCTTAAAACACCACTTTTCAATTCATTTATTTTACTTCACAGTGAAAGGCAGCATTCCTGACCCTTCTCCTGCTGCATCTGAGTGCATGCCCTCACATGTGGGTCTCACATGCAGTGGTATTTTGGATGGCATGTTCTGTATTAGGTGGATAGAGTATCACTGGTGGTGTGTTTTATCCCATAGACTCAGTACACTGGAGAGCACTCAGCTGGTTAATATTTCATTTGGATTCTTTTCTCTTTTTTTTCCAACCATCTATGTAAACTTTAAGACAGCCGCTCTGGTTTTAGGAGGTGATTTCCTTGCTGTGGATTAAGGATCCATTTGTGAGTCACTCTTCAGGCACTTCAGAAGAGTAGATTTCAGACCTGAAAGAATGTATTGTAAACAGAATAATGTGCTTTCAAAATTAGCTCACGTACCAAATTATGTATTTACTTAATACACCTTAATGGCTTTTGAAGAAGCCATTAGGCTCTATTGCGTAAATAGTATGTATACCAAAATATGTATTTAACCTAGATAGGGCAGTTTCTTATTGTTGGTTTTCCTTCCTTCTTTACAAAGTTTTATCTTCATGGCCTTTTAAAAGTCTATTATTCTTGAAGAATTTATCCTCCAGGAGATTGTTTCGGACAGTGGTGGTTGAGAGGGCGGGGGGGGAGAGGAGGTTCCTGGGTTTTAATGCACAGAAAGGAAGAATAGCCATCAGAGCGGCTAATAGGACTTTTCAGGCTTTGGAGTGGGGAAGGGAGAAATTCAAATATTATGAGCAAACCAATTTTCTTAAAGGAAAGAATCCTACAGAGCTCTGTGTCCTGATGCTAACTTAGGGAACAGGAGTGGGTTCCTGCATCAGGCAACTTCATGTTTTCACATTGAACTGACTGTAACCAGCCCTATGTCTCTGTGAAAGAAGTGTGTAGAAGAGAAAGAGCCCCTTTTCTGCTCCCACCACCGAGGGGGAGGACCTGTTGATGCTGGAGGCATCCTGCATGGTAGGACCCTCAAAGTGCTTTTCACACCCCTAACCCCTTATGGTCAGGATATATCCCTGACACTGCCAGCCTGGCAGTTCAACAGGACCTTAAATTGTGCTGGGATTTGAGGCAAAGAACCTAAGCTTTCTATTTGGTTCTCCATCTGTATATAAATATGGAGAAGTGTGATAATGGTCCTTGACAGTGGCTTTGTAAGGATCACTTGATTGAAATAGAATTAATTGTAAGAATATTACATGTGAGAGGGCTACTAAGCCAGTTGGGACTGGTGGGAAACAAGTGGGGAAATAAGTACAAACAAGCTAAACCTGCTGTGTTTCACTGTTTAACTGCTACCTCCTGTAACTGGCACAGCAAGAAAACCATATATCTGCTAATGTTGCAGGTGTACTCACAGCTAGCTCATAATGGAAAAAAATATCTGTAAATAACTGTTCAGTTACAGAAAATGCCAGAAATTACAGTCCATGTTTTTCGCAGGTGATTCCACCAATCCTAGCCATGTTTATCAGTTGGGAAATAATAACAAACCCATGTCAAAACTCCAGAAAAAGATGTTATCTTGCTCAGAAAATGCAATGAGAACTAGCACCTAAGTGCTAAAAATAGAAGTGTTGTATGAAGCTGTGTAACTTTGGCATATGGTCATGAAGTGCAGAGTGAGAGAGGGAGCGGAAGGTATTCCTAGCACTGGGCAAGAAAGAAATGAAGGATGGGCACAGAGGGGTAACTAGTAAAAGAGGAAAAGACAAGTTTCCTAAGTTTTAGTGAAACTTACTATAGACTTCTGTGTTTATGGGCTCTGGAAAGTTCTTGTCAATATGAATCAGTTTATTAAACAAACACTTCTGCAAACAGTCTGTGCAAACTCCTCGAGCTGTTTCACCTGGGTCAACTTGCAGGATGGAAGGGAGCAAGAAGACTTACTGGCCCTCTTAAGAAACTAGTTAACCACAAGTACAATCAACATCATAAAAATGGATTCAGAGTTATGAATCTCTGACATGAATTACTTTCATATAAAAATCTCTTTTTAGCAATCCCTTTGCCTATGTGGCTTCAGGCAGGTATCTTTAGTTAAAGTAGGCTTTGGATATACTTGAAATTGCCCTGACTTGATTTCTAAAAGAAACCAAATTAATCCTAAATTTAAATTAGGAAGTATAATAAAATAATAATAATGAAGAACTGGACCACTACTAGTAGGTCCATTAATGATGCAGGTTTTTTATCATTAATTTGAATGCATGTATGAACAGAGAATTATACCAGCAATGATTTTGTGCAAATGCATTCAAGCAATGTTATCAACTGCAGACCAAAAATGCAATTGGCGCTGTGTTATTCTTTTTATTGACTTTTTGTTGACCACAGGAAAAACTGGTTTTAAAGTACAACACAGTAACACAGTCTAAAGGAGCGAAAAACTTGTAGAGCGAGTTTTGAGTTGTAAGGGTGTGACCCAGATGTGTTGGCGGTTTTAGAATCAAATTGAAACAAAGAAGTTCTGTTGTGCTTTTTCAATATTCCCTCTAGGAAACCACACTCTGACTCCTCCACTCTTGTCCCACAGAGCTTCCTCCCATCTCCCTTCTCATCTACCGTGTCCTGCTTTCTTCTCTTGTATCCATGATCTTTGTATTTTGTTGCTTCCCTCATTAGGGACCATCCCATTGCTGTCAAGATACCTTAGACTGTATTTTTTCCCATTTCATTTATTCTTACTCTGTTTAATCAAACTGTTAAATTTATCTCTTTTTCCTGGTCAGTGATTGAGTTTCATAAGTAACTGGGGCTTTTGGTGCAAACTACATTTTTTTGGTGAAAGGATGAGAAACTGCCCTATAGCAGACTGACTTTATATATTTACAATGTTTTCTGATGGATATGATTATCATCCTGAAAGAGTTTTAGACATATTTCTGGGTGATACAGGGTTTCCAAATAACATATTGAAAGATTCTCTTTAAAAATAAAAGTAAAAAACTTTTCCTGATGTTATTTGCAAAGTTCGACCAGAACTGCTAAAAATATGGCTATGCTACTTTTGTTGCCTGTGAAACAGTATTTTTATTTTCAGTGCTGGGGGAAGGAAGAGACAAACTGAGCTGTTCCATGCTTTAGAGTAGGCACCGTTTAGAGAATAGAGTTTTGGTACTTCCTAAAGTTTCTATCACAATGACACTTATCTTTATTAATCTGTAGCTGCTCCCTTAAAACCAAGCAGTTTGCATCTTTTTTTTTTCTCTCAGGTACAGGGAAATTATTCATTCCTTGTGTTCCACCAGGCATGTCAAAGACAAATATTTCTATGTGCATCTGTATTTGGGCCACCCATCCTGAATATGTAGCTCAGTGTTTCATGCCAAAAGTCTCCTGTGTTAAATTTCATGCTGCATTTTCTCTGGGTTACTTACAGGTGCTATTTTTCTTGTTTTTATTAAAAAGCTACAGCAGAATTTTATTCCTAATCAAAAGCACTTTTTTTTAAGGACCTGTTGGCCACTCTGAGATAAGTCCATCAAGTCAAAGAAGTGCAGTTTTGCCTTCACTAAAGGGCTGATGCTTCAATTGTAAGAAATTAGCCTACAGAGCTGCTAGCAGATTCTTGATTGATAAACTGACATAAATTTGTGTGCTCACAGATTTCTACAATTCAGCTCACAGTAAGGTTTAGAGAAATCGTCAGTGACCTGTTTTCATACATGTTCAAATAAATTAGATAGCTTCCAATCACATACATGTGGATATGCACCATTTGAGAGAAAACTGGGCACTCTTTGGAATTATTGTTTCTCAAAAATTCACAAAGATGGAGTGAAATGCTCAGACTGTATTAACTTTAATTGAAAGTATTTATCCAGCTCTGATTTCAACAGATGTCTGTACAATGAGGGAAAAACCCCCCACTCTGTAACAAAACATCAGTCTGCTTCCAGACTTCCCATGCTGAAGTTTTTATGGTGGTCAGTATTTTTCTCTCATGCTTTCTGTATTTTTCTCTCATGCTTTTCTAAAAAAACTACTTATAATTTTAAGAAGACTTCTTTTTTTCTTATGGAGTTTGCTGCTGCCCTCTCTGTATTGGCTATTTTTCAGTTGAAGATTGAAGATAGTTACTTTTTGTGCACTGCCGACACCTGTTTTTGAACCCCATATATCTGTTTAAGAAAACTGGGGAAAAAAAATACTGAAACATTTGGATCCATCTGGTTAGATGTGGAAAAGTTATGATGATCCAAACATCTGGACAAGATGGTAACCGCTGTCAATCAGTTCCGCAAATAGTAGATTTGCCCCTGCTCTAGTTCTTGCTGGATGGTCCAGAGGTTTTTATTTGCCTAGTGATGTGCTTGGTCACCCTTCTCCATCTCGATCTTTCTGTCCTCACTCTCCATCACCAGCAGTGGGGATTTTCCTTTCCCCCAGTGGCAGCAACCTCTCCACTGCTCTCACTGCTTGCCATGCTCTCCTCAAATAGTATATTTCCATAGGGGATGCGCAAATCCTGTTGTTTTACGTCATGTTGTCACTGCAGCCACAGGCATGTGCCTGCACATGTCCCCTAGTAAGAGAGAAATGTGTTTCCTCGTGCCTGTGCTTGCAGCATGTGCGATCTTCTCTCCTTCCCCAGCCTCTCCCAACTGCACTCATCCTGCCGGCTGGGGCCATGCTGGCTGCAGGACTCAAACCAAAGCTGCCCCTGTCTTGGCAGTTGGCATGGAAAGGAAATGGGATTGTGCAAGCAGGGAGGTGAGCCACCCAGATATGTTCAAGAGGAGGGAGGCTGAGAGGGGCAGGGTGGCGAACTTGCCTCTGCCTCCACATTGATGTTGCTTTTAAGCAGAACGCAGCTCGACGTGAAAATAAGCCCCTTAGCAAAGGGACTGGGCTGCCTTTATGGTCACTGGTGTTGAAAACGCGATGTATTAGGTCTGTAACAAAAATATTGCCTTAGGCTCATTTTGTGGTCAAAGCTTATTTAATAGGCCACGGAGAGCATCCTGTGCCAACTTGAAGGGAGATGCCAAAACCTCGCTGCAGTCACTGTATCGTGCCCCATGACTGCTGGGCAATGGCTGGAAACCTGCTCAGTACCGTTCTGTGCCATTTGATGGTATACGCTTCCATGTCTGGCCCATAAGCACGTGCTGAAATTCCTGAGCATGTGCGTAAAGTTAAGTACTTAAATGCTTTGCTGAATAGGAATTGACTGAACATGTGCTTAAGTATCCTGCTGAATTGCAGCATTAATCATTTTTACAGCTGACAAAATCACTGCCCCAGAAAAATATTCTCCAATTAGAATGAGTGGGATTATTTCTTTCATTTGTGTGAAGTAAGTGTGCTCCCAGTTGAATGTGCTCTGTTTTCTGTGATATTAGAAATCATTTTCCATAAGATTTCATATTGCTCCAGAGAAAACTTGAGAGATTTCGGAGTTGATCTGGTCCCTGGATTTGGGTTTATTTTGAGAAAACATTGTAAGAAAAGATGTAATGGGCCAAAAATATGCACTTGCTTTTTTTCTTTGATTTCACCTAAGGGCAGAACTCAGGCCAGTGTGTATGTTCATTAATCCTCTCTTGTGGGAGCTACTTCTTTCCATATCTGATTTTAATTTGTTTGTAGACACTGACTGTAGTCTTTCACATGCTCGAGTGCTCCTTTTTCTCCCTTATTTCCTTCATACTCTTTTCATACTAAAGTTCAAAACTAGAAAAAAACAAACCAACAACCCCAAACCAACAAACCAACCCCTTTTGTACCAGCAGCCAGTTCAATAGATAATAAGGGTAATTTTTCTGCTCTGCTAATGATGATAATATTGATATTTATCTATAACAAATAGCATGCAAGTGCCTGGATGAACAGAGTATTTTGCACAGTGGGATTTTATATCTATATATGAAACACTGTGCTACCGCAGGGCTGCTCAGAGGCAGGTGAGGGAAGCTGAGCAAAGAATTGCCTCACAGCAGAGCACTGGTAAAAGCAGAGGGGAAATTTAGTCCAACCCAAGAGAAGAAATAATCTCTGCGGTAAAAAAGCTGCAGAATCTGTAATCTCGATAGCCAGCCCCATGAAGACATGCATCTCGGGGCTCAGCTAAGTGAACTCTCCCTGGAAACGGTGTGGGACTCACTCTAGCTCATTTGGGAGTGAGAAGGTCCAAGGAAAGGCTACTGGCTGTCGGAGCTAAGCCTGGATATTTCCAACATGTTGTTTAGGCTGCTATGCAATCCCTTTGGTGTTCAGAGTGTTTTATTTTATTAAGTCTGCAAAAGGGACTTTGAGAGGCATTATCTTCAGGAGATAAATTTACAGCTGCTTTGCTTCCTATATTATGTTTACATTTTGAACCTGTGTGCCTGAATATTACCTGTTGGTAAAGCTGACTCTGTAATTATTGATTTTGAGGCTTATGATTGTTCGCCAGACAAGGGGAAGAGGGAGAGGAAAGGGTGATCACAGAACAGCCAGCTATTCCAAGACCTTCAAAGGTGACTCACACAGAAGCATATGGCCCAAATACTCTGCCAGAGCAAAGTACTAGACCTACAGTGACATCCCCTGAGCTTGTTTACTGAGGCCAATTTAGGATGTGACCTTTGAGTTTCATTGCAGCAAAAAGACTTGAGGAATAGTAGAAACACTTATAAGGTGTGTCATGTTCACTTTCAGAGGCCCTGGATGGAATTGAGGACCTGATTGTGGACTGACCATCTGAACATATCTAGGTGCTAAATCTAGGCATGAGGGTGGCTGGAGGGAGCTTAAGTGCTTGCTCTTGGCATCACCCGTGGGTCTGACTTGGAGCATGGCCCCAGAACAGCCCTGAATGTGGACAAGTTCAGGAGTGCCCCTCCCTAGATGCCACATACATCCAGCTCCACTGCTTTAATCACAGGATCACGGTTTGTTGTGGTAATAGTCACTACCAGATCCAAAGGAGACAATATTACCTTTTTAAACAAAACAATAAAGCAATAAACAAACAATAAAACCAACACTCCAGATGTCTTTCCTATGTTGCCTAACATAAAACTAAAGAACAGCCTCAGACATACACATTTTTCTATTTATTGTTTTAGTATCAGCTACAGAATGTTTCTATAGGAGTGTCCAGACTAGAAAAATCCCAACTCTTTGAACTGCAGCCATTTGTATATTTTATTTTCTTAGGCCTGAATGTGTTTCCTAAAAAACACAAAGAAGCTTTTACTTTGCATTAGTTTTTACTTTAATTTTCAGCAGCAACACCAACATGTGCATTCCCCTCCCTATATGTGTTTTGCTTGACATGCTTCATGTTACAGAGACTATGTGAGAGACTTTGAGAGGTGTTATCTTTGATAGAGGAATTTATGGCCATTTTCCTATCTACCGTATGTTTACATTTTGAATCTGTGTTGAACATTTGTTATACTCACTTGTTGTGTCTTGTCTCAAATTAGATCATAAACATTTTGAGGCAGGGACCATGTCTTCCTGCATATTGCTTGTTTATTTAGGCCCCGCTGTTTTGGATGTGAAACTGACGGGGGGTGACTGTAATAATAAAAATAATACTGCTAGAAATTCTTTTGTCCTGATAAAGAAAGGTGCAACTCCTGTTATCAGAACATATCAGAAAGTAGGGTGCTTAAAAGCGATTGTAGGGTAGTAATCAACTTTGCAAATGCTTTGAACCTTAGTGTTAAGAAAAGAGAAGGGAGGAGAGTTGTATTTTGATTTATAGAAGGCCATGGCAAAAGCATTCCCAAAGTTGCCAATATTCAAATATTACTCATAGACTTGCCTGTGCATCTAACAAAGGTTTTGAACAATTAGCCCTAATTGCCCTCTTCTAATATTATGGTGAACTGAAAAATCTTTATTATAAGAACACACGGCTTGTAAATGAAAGGAATGAAAGCTCATGAAAGGACGGAGGCAGACTGTGCGTCATCCCACACCTAGGCACAACGGGATGCATTAAGGAAGCATTTATGGAGAGGCATTCCATCAAGTCAAGGTGTCAGAGGACATATGGTCTCTTTCACCATTAAGTCCGTGAATTTCCATACCTTTCCACTGGTCCGTATTAATCTCACTTTGTGACGGTCAGCTTTGTTTGATATCGTTCAGGCTTTGCTCTGAAAACACCCATATGCACCTGCAAAATTCATGAAAGTGGATAACTAAACATCACCTCTTTGAGCTTGCTTTTTACAAATGAGAAATAATAATAGAAAAAGGGTCAAATGGTTTTCAGTAATCGAGACAGAAATTAAGAAATATTGATATGAATACTGAGGTTTTTCAATATAGATACCTGCTTGACCCTGCTCCCTGACTAGAAAAAGTTGTTAATATATGTCTTTGAAATACTGTGTAGCATATTGGTGCCAATTTGTTTGGTATGCGAAGGTGTGGCCGTCCATCTTACTCATTAGTTGTGAACCCAAAGGTATCACTGAGATGCTGGTAATTGCTAATAAAATGCATGTGTAGAGATGCTTATGATGACTATTATGTCAGGAGATGGTGAAGCCAGGAGGTAAGGGTGACAAAACCAAGTCTTACTTTTAGCTCTTCTAAAACCAGATACACTTCCACCTTTTTTCTCAGTTGGCTTTGGGGACCTATGGGAGAGGCTGAAGCCAAGAGAGTCTTCCTCTTTTTCTCGGGCTTTTCTGCACTCTTCTGTGGATACCTGTAGAACGTCTCAATTTAGGTAGCATGCTAATCTTAACCTCTTAATTTCCCTTTCTGTGGTTCTATTGTCATCTCAGAAGGTATCACTCAGACACCTTCCTCATCAGAAGATGCTGAAAAATAGTTTTTACACATATGATCAGACTAACTAGGAGCTGTTATTATTATTACTATGGACTCTTCTTATTTTTGGCATTTCTTCAGCTAAGCAATGATTGTGGCCCCAAATTTCTGCAACTTTTCTCAGGAAAAACTTGAATGTAGTGACATTGTGGTTTTTTTACAAATAATTGAAATTGTACTAAAAATTCCAAGAAGGCCTAATGCTGGGGGTGGAGAGGAAAGGAATTTGTGAAAGTGCTTGGTGGGAATAAGAAAGCTTTTAAGACAATCATTATAATAATACCATCATAATAATGCCTTTATCTTGAGAAAAAAAAAAAAGAAAAATCATCAGCCAAGTAACCACCACTGAACCTGGGACTAAAACAATCTCTCTGAATTTTCAGTTGTCATAAAGCACTGGTGTTGTCTGAGGGAAAAAAAAAAAAAAAGAATAAAAATATATGTCTTAGTTTTGTCATGACATCTTGTTTTTCACATTAGTTTTCTCCTGTCCTAGAGGCTTCAGCCAGGCTCTGTGAGGAAGTCTCACTCCTCAGAGTGTTTTACACATTTGCATTGAACAAAATATTTCTGTGTTTGGTACTTTAAATTCAGGGGTCCTTTCATGAATGCTTAGAAGCACTGATATAGTAAAGTGGGAAGACTCCCCGTATACACCTATTCTATTGCATTTTCCTGGCAGAGAAAATGTTGGCATGTCATAACACTGTATACTTCCTAGCCATCCAGTATAGCCTGTGTACGTACATACATGTGTGTTTAATATATGTAAAATCCCTAAAATATTTGCACAGAGAATATTGTTATTCCCTGTACGTTTTATCTGATGCTTACCAGGAAGAAAAAAAACCCTCGTGGACTTAAATTTGAAATTAAAATTCAAATGAGTGTAGACCCTTTATTTAGCCTAGATGCTAATGACACATTGTCCAGTGTTTTAGAATATATGCATTCAGAAGATCAAGCTATTTGAGAAAAACACTCCATCCTGAAAATTAGGCTTATCACGGAATCAGGAATTGCCAGTAATGTCTCCTCTGGGATGCTTGTTTTTAAATTGCCTTTTGGGAGGCTTTTATGGCTGCATCCACATCAGTGCTGTGATTCAGAGCAGTGATGCAGTTTTGAAGCAAATCCCCCAGACTGTCCCATTTACTGTGCAGTGGTTCCGTTTGCAGAGCGGTTTTGCAGCACATAAGCTGGATTCTGTTTGGAGAAAGCTAACGTGGAGGCTTTGATCCACGCATGTGCCAAATGTTCTCCAACTCCTACTACAGGAATAAGAGGCCAAACCAATGACTAGACCTCCAGAAAGTTTGGAATAACACTCTGGGATATTTCAGTTCAGGGATCCAGGCTAAATCAAGTTTAAAACAGTCCTACCTCCCCTGTAGTGCAGATAAAGGAGCCTCAGCACCAACCACTCCAACCTATTGATCTGCTCCTGTGGCCTCAAGTGCCTTGAGAAAGTAGATGTAGCCTATGACATCTTGAAAGTATTCCAGATTTTACAAATGCTTTCTGTGTTATGTTAGTTGTTTTTCACTTCTCTGTTGCTTGGATCTGGTGCAAATATTCTTAAATGAATTTTAAATGAACTGAGCTTGTGCCCATTTTTTGTTGCAAAATTTAAGATCAACCTGTTTTGGTTTTTCTCCCCAAAAGATCGTACTGCACTGTGAAGCCATTTGGGGAAATTTTTTTTCATCCTCACTGAAATTGCTGTTTATGGAGATGTTTAAGAAGGTTGTATACATTCCTGTTCTCGAAAGGGGTGAAAGGAACTTGCAAGAAATACTGAAGTTTTCCACAACGCTTTAGTCCTCAGGTTTTCAAAGGTGTCGAATATTGCCTTACAATTGACAATAGTCAACTCCCAAGTCTACATTGTGTCAGTGAGCACCAAAGCTTATGATACAGTATAAGTGACTTGTGATATTTCTAGATTTTGGTAGAACGTTTGCTTTACAGGTTATTTAAATTGTGATTTTTAATTTAGATATTCATCTCTTCTGTATGTTTTTCCTTATGTGCTCGGCCTCATTAACCCGTCCAGTTGACCTGCATCATTCTTGTGTTGACAAAGATAGGCGTTATGAACCTTAAATGTCATAAACACCTCTAAAATGTGACCCTACTTGCGTGCAATGGGGAAGGTTTGACAGCATTACACCAGTCATCTGATAAGCTCAGGTCAAAAGTCTCCCAATTGCTTGCCTTTTGTTTGGGTGTCAAAGAGGCAAAAGCTTTTCATGTTTTTAATAAGCAAATTAATGAAATACTTACAGTACATTGCATACATTAACTCTTAGGTAGCTGGTTTTCTTCTGGGGCCATCTTTCCAAAAGTCAGAGGCCATAAATGCAGTTTCAGTTTTCCAGGAAACAAAGAGGAGAGTATATTTCAGTAATCCTTTCCTGCATGTAGTCAAGATTCCCTTTTTCTTTTTTTTTTCTTTCACTTTGGCGTACTTTCTAGAGGCATAGTAACACTTGCCAGCTAAGCCAGATGTAGCATTTCAACCAAAAAAAATGCACCGGATGCACGTTCCAAGTTTGCCAATGGCTATGCATGAGGCTGGAATGTCAGAGCAGGAGCAGCGGATTAGGAAGATTGTGTTCGTGTTACTCAAAGCAGAAGGAGCCCAGAAAATGTCTCTGGAATGTCACTGTTTCAGCCACTTTTTCTTCATAGATACAACATGTTTGTTTGGTAACATTTTCATGCTCCTTACAATCACTCATTATAGTGTTGTTTACATTTTCAAGATATTAACCAATTAGTCCTTATATGCATGCTCCACAGTAGTTTAGAAAGTCTGGTTTTTCTTCTTCTAATAAAGAGAAAACTTGCTTACCTAATGTGGCATTAAGACAATGGCTACCTATCTTTATAACATCTCCTGCTTTCTTCCAAGCAAAAACTCCTTTCATGTAAAATTGGTATTAATAATGCACCTTTGGCTGGGAATAATCATCTATCTCTTACTTTTCTGTGGGGTCAGATGACCCAGTATAATTGTGTGATGGAAGAAGTTAAACTCGTCTCATTTGCCACGACTGGATGGTGGCTTTTCTATCTTTCATTTTATACTAATTTAAACCATTACGTTGTGTTTGCTATCTAACACTTCCCATTTTTCATCCTCAGCCACAAAAGCATGTTGCACAAATGGATGAGCACCTTCAGGACTCCCTTTGCACGTAGGGAAAGCAATGACAAAAAGTTAAGTGAAAAGCCAGGGAAATAGGCCTCCTGCTGGGAGCTTCAGCAGAGAGGCTTTCATTGACTTCCAGACTAGACATAGAAACCTGAACTTCTGTCTCCTAAGGCAATTCACAGTCCTGATGTTAGCAGAACTTCAGTAGATGTTACATTGACTAGATGCCTTTCTCAGTCAGGTTGTGTTTGAGTGGACGACCAAACCCTTGTCATTGGAAGTTTATTTTTTCACGTGCCTGGAAATGCAGATAGTCAGATGCGGTAGTCTCTGGTGTTTTGATTCTAGAATCAAATTATTGCATGCTATAAATGTAGTTCAAGATGTGTTTTACATCTTTACATTCATTGGATGCTGTGAATTTCTGTGAGGTAGGTTGCTGGAAGTAATCAAAGCTACTGAAACAAATTGACTTCTCAGACCTGTGGTCAGGGAAGAAAATCAGCTCTTCTATTAAGCACACTACTGACAAGAAAAAAAGGGCTAAGTCAATAGAATGTTCAAGGAGAAAGGGAAAGATAATATTTCTTTCATATAACTAAAAGTCTGTAAACATCTATAAGTGACGCTCATCATCTCATTTCATACAGTTTTCAATCTGAAACCTGCACTTTGGGAAGTAACTTCCTTTAGCCCAGGTCAGGCTAATGTGCTTCATTCTCTAAGGTTCCATCTACAGCTCCATGCAAGAATATCCCAAAATTTACTAGTGAACAGATATCTCAGGTATGTAAAAGACTTAAGAAATACAGCCATGAGATGATTTTATCCCCTTTGCACTGGTTGGACTGCTCTCATTCTAAAATGAAATAAAAAATGCAGGGAAAAGTGCCTTATTAACAAAAGCTATTAAAGCAATCTAAACATCACATTAAGCTTTGCTTGCGCAGCAGTAGACACAATAAGAAACACATATTACGGTCGTTTAGATGCAAGATAATTTACTATTTTTAAGATCTTGTAGCATCCTTGCTTCAAATTCTTTTCTTTTATTCTTTGCTGTTTCTGAACATTTTGTCCCTTCCTCAGGTCTGACTGCTGAAGAGCATAACTTTTTAGCTGGAAAACCTTCTTCAGAGTACACATCAATTCTTTGCAATCAGACTGGTCAGTCAGGATCTTACATGGCTTTTTCCTAAGCCTGGTTTGTTCAATATTCACTACCCTCTAGGCTCGTGCAATAGAGCATGCCCTTATCAAATTTGCAGATGGCACCGAGCTGCCAGGGTGCAAGCGCTTTTGGAGCAGGACTAGAATTCAAAATAATTCTATTAAATTGGAGAAATGACCTGCGATTCAATAAAGACAACTTGAAAGTACTACGATTCAATAAAGACAACTTGAAAGTACTACAATAAAAGGAGGGCAAAAAATCAAAGTTACTACTGGTGTTCTGCAGAGGTGAATCAAGGGGTTAGAGCTGGACTACAGACAATGAAAGTCAACAGGAATGTGCTATTGCAACTCAGGATGAAATGGGAGTGTGGCAGGTATTCCTGCTCCTCTGGTGAGATTTTGGCTGCAGTTTTAAGTCTAGCATTAGGCACCACACTTCAAGATGCAGATGAATCAGAGACAGTCCAGAGGACAGCAACCAAAATGATGGGAGGTTTAGAAAAAGTGACCTATGAGGAAAGGTTGAAAGAACTTGGTTTGTTTAGTCTAGAAAAGAGAAGACTGAGGAGGTACATGATAACAGACTTCAAATATTTAAACGGTTGTTATAAAGAGGAAGGGGATCAATTATTCATGTCCACTAAGAATTGGACAAGAAATTAGGAATGGCTTTAATTTGCAAGGGGAGGATTCCAGTTAGAAAGCTTTCTGACTGCACTGGAGCACATTAGCAGTTTCCACAGCCTTCCTGGGTATTAAAGGTTTATAAGAATGGGTTGAACAAACTTTGTAACGGATGGTTTAGATCTGCTTCTGCCTCAAAGCCATCCTTAGGACAAACAACTTCTTAAAGCTCTTCTGGCCTTATTCCTATAGTGTGTAATATAGATTTGTAATGTACACATCCCTGTGTAATTAGACAAGTGCTAAATTATTATCTGGAAGCATAGTCATTCTTTACTTACCTCTCCAGGTATGTGATGTAGTGATAGTGAGGAAATATCTGAACTCTGTGATTTGCTACAAGAGAATTGCTCAAGAGTTTTAAAAACCATGTCTCTAAATGCAACAGTGGAAAATCAGAACTCATGCCTGACCTCATCTGACAGCTGCTATGGCCCTTATAAAGGGATTAACAACCTGGACATAAACCAGAGGTTATTGCCAGTCATTAAGGTGTGATACTGCTCAGCACAATTAGGACGTGTCACAAGTCTGCATGGGGCTACGCCTGAGTGGAGAATTACAGAGAAAAATGGTGATTTACTGATCTCTGTGAAAAAGCCCTGATGTTGTGATGAAGGGGGAGCTAAGCAGGGCTTGGAACCTTCCTGAGGGAAACTGGAGGCTACTGATGCTGGGGCATGAAACTGTGGCACAAGACATCCAGTTGACACCAAAAAGCTGCTGCACCCCAAAGACATCGCACAGAATGTGTACTTCCTCTTTTTGTGTACTGTCTACATTATATATCTAGATCTATATATCTGTCCTCATGGGATCCTTTAGGTCTGCAAAATGTGTCTGTATGATGCAACACAGCGATCAATAAGAAAAGCTGAGTCCTGAACCTGGCAGAGCTTCTGACTCTGAACATTTCAGCCGATGCCACCCAGCACAGGCGGGGTCTGCTTCTCTGCTGAGTAAGGAGGTGCTTTGGTAGCTTGACTCTGCGAATCGGTATTTAGCAGCTTCCACTCTTCAGAGATGCAGACAAAGAGACAAAATGATGATTATATTCCATGATAGGTATGAAGAAATAAAACCAGTGTAATATTATTGGTTATTTTTCATAGTTATTTAGAGGCAAGCCCATGTGTTTCAATTATAAAAGAATGACTTAGCTTATAATCTGCTAAGTTCTTTTTATTAGTTGATTAATTTTTCACTTAAATTCTAAAAAAGTCATTATTTCTTCATGCTTCAGCTTTCACTTCTACTGCCTTCTTTTGTAGTGCTTTTCTTAATTACCTGTGGTAATTTGCATCAGCAAGAAACTAAGAATGCTTTGCATGTCTTTAGTGTCTTCCCTCCTCTTTAGCTATTGATGTAGCTACATAGAAAGAGCTCAGCACTGTAGCATCTGGCATCTCGAATCACTATCATAAACATTAATTAGATAAACCTCTCAATACTTCTGACAGGTGATGAGAGCTTCTGACTTCTGATGAGAGCTCTGGTGCCCATTTTACAGGTAGAGAAGCTAAGGGTATATTTGAACTGTGAGATTTGCAGATGCTTCCTGGCTTCCAGGGTCCAGGTGCATGCCCTGGCCACATCCCAAATCTGTGCTGGGGCAAAAGCCAGACTTTTTCTCCCTGAGGATCTTGGTTTCCTTAGGAAGGAGACTTGAGTGCTCAGACGGGGAGGGGTGGCTAGCACAGCTAGGTGTTGAGTCAGGCCTGTGGGTTGCACTGCAAAGCGTTATCCCCACAGTCTAGACATAACCAAGGCAGTGGATCTGGAGGAGGCTCATGGTGATTCTGCATGAAAGGTGGGAGAAGATTAAAAAAAAAATAATTCTTGGCTTCCTCATCACTCACTTCCTCCCATTATTTCCCTATCGAGATGACCACACTGGTTTTGCACATTTAAGAAGTCCAATGCAAACAAGATTCTTTCTCCCGTTTTCATCAGCTTGGAGATGTTTTATTTTCAGGGGTCTACAAAGGCAAATGTACAATTCAAATAAAACCGCAGCAGTGGCTTCATGGAATAATAGTCTCACTTCATTTTGGAGAAGAGCTTGGAAAAATGTGGCTATAACCTAAATTAGTAGAAAAGTGCAGCTCTTCTCTTTCTAGCTGCTTTGAGCAAAGGCCACAGGGAGCAGAGTCTTTTCAAGCCCATCTACTCGCTGTGCAGAAGGAGCAAGCTGGAAGATGGCTTTCAAAACTGCAGCATCTCACTGTTGCAGGATGTATATTCTTGCTTTACAAACTCCTGCATGTTTTAGCAATTAAATTATCTTTTTTATTTCCTGGATTAAATATCAGTTTGTTAGCCCGTGGACAATTAGAATAGATAGTCATGGGGCACTGTACCAGTTTGGTCAAAATACAGGGGTCTTGCCTTTCAAATTAAAAGTTACCTTACCAGTAACAGCCATTCTTTCCTTTACAGCACACTCGCCTTTCCAGACTCCTTTTAAATTTTTTTCCCCATTTTTCCAGTATCGTATGTTGGTACTGAACTATTGGTTTGATAGTCTGTGAGTGGTCAGACAAGATCTGGTGACATCAAAGAGCATCATTTCACTGGCCTCTTCAGAAGTGCTGGATTAGCCCTGTTGCTTACAATTTAAGAATGGATCTCTATCCAGAAAAGCACTTTAACACGTGATAACAGTTAAGCATGTGCTTAAGTGCTTTTCTGAATCAGGGCCCATATATGGAAGTACTTCCAGCAAACGCTTCCAGCTACTTCAAATAGTGTCCAACTTTTCCAGATATTAGATTTCCTCTAAAATACATATGTAGAACTCCTTCCAATATTGGAAAGCCTCACTGAATTCTCCCCTTCAAACAATTGTTTGGAAGTTTGCTCTGTTATTGATATAAAGATTGATTCACATTGCAAAAGAAAAAATGTGTTTATGCAAATATTAAGTGCCTGAAAACGACACCACAGCTGTTTAGTTTTTGGATGAAAGTCTTGGCTTGCTGTATAAGATGCGTCAGTATCTATGAGACTTAGAAAACATCTTTTGTTACATGGTTATTTCAGTGGAAATACATTCTCCAAAACCTTATCTTCCAGAACAAATTCAGATTTCTCTGCATTTAACGTTGTAAAGGTATGGAAAGCTTCTTGGCATATGTATGCCTCATCAAAATGAACCTAGAATGAGATAGTGACAATGAAGAGCAGAAGTTTTGGGACAATTTATGCCCTTAAAATTTTGCAACATGAGTTTTTGTTCTAATTACAGAAAAACTGCAGCCGCAGTGAGAGGGTTCAATATGCTCCTAAGGGGTGGTCATGGAGTGCAACAAGTGGAACAGGGTGATTTCATTTCATATGTAAACATTAGTGATAATAAAAAGAAGCCTCCTATGTTGCTTTTAGTCTTTTGTTGCGTTAACTTCAGACCATGCATCATCTCTAATGAGCTTGATAAAGCATAGCAAGGAAAATGTGCCATAATTCATCATGATTTCCATTTCAAAAGTGACAGCCAACTTCAGAAAATAGTCCATTTTGCAATGAAAGAAAACCAACAAATGATAATGGGAACAATAACCTCAAGTGAAAACTTACAGTCCCCTCAGATCTGACTCCTATCGTGGAAAAGTGGGCTTGATTTTGTTAACAGTCCTCAGAGATCCTCTCTAGTTTATCTTGTAAATAGAATATTTTATTTTTCTATGTTGCCCACCTCAGGAGAGACAGCACCCCAAAATTTTATTTAGTAATAACAGCTGGTATAAGGAGAAAAGCAGGATCAGCATTTTAAGTTGTTGGAAAAATATTTAATTCTTTTCCACTAAAAAGCTATGATCTATGCTGCAATGGAAGGTATAAATAAAGTGCTTTCAAAAACAATAAAGGAGCAATCTGTATGTTCTGGGGAGCTTCTGGAGAATTTTTACTTCTTTGCATGGATATCCAAACTATTTTTCGTTTGTTTGTTTGTTTTGGTAGCTGCAATCCTCCTTTAGAAATCAGTCTATATTCTTATTAGTACATCTCAGTGCCTTAGATATCACAGCCTTCATCATTTACATGATTTTAATGTTTAGTCTTTGAAATAATTTAGTTTCACAGGAGGGATAAGGCTTGGGCTGGAAAAGAAAATGGTGGTTTCTGAGATGAGGGTAGGGAGAGGTGGAGGGTGCTCAGCGCTGGAGCCCAGAACCCTGACTTCTTCACTTCCCAAAACCACTGGTGTCCTAAAGATATTCCAGATTTGTCTGGTGGTGTCAAATATACTAAATACGATGTCGATAGACTCTAAAGCTTTTTTTTCAGTATGTGTCATCTTCTTTAAGAGATGTAATGACTGGACAATGTTGTATTGCAATTTGCAGGTGAATGATCACTGCCAGAACAGGGTGTGGTGGTTTAAGATCATGGAAGAGGTGACCTTTACAAGGCAGAAGACTGGTCAGCAGCCTGTCCAGGGTGGTCTCCTGGGCTGAGCTGTTGTACCCCAAATTGGAGTAAAAATTTGTCAAGGAATCGGGAGATGCTGCCTCTCAAAAAGGCAGGATGCTGCTCTCCTGTGGCACCATCTGCTAAGCATCTGAGAAGTCACACCTCACCTTACCAGGCTCACAGGTCGTATTTGTGTTTCTGTGCATGAAAGAGATAAGAGCAATTCTGGTCTCTGATGATATCTCTGCTAAAGACAGAGCAGGCATCCATTTTCTGTGAATACTTTAAAATACCCAATTAAAATTAACTGTTTGGAAAACACTAGTTTTTTACTAGTTGATTGATGAACTAGGGTATCTTTTCAAAAAAAGAAGAAACAGCAACAACTGGTGTCAAAGCGAATTTATGTGAACGATCTAACAAAAAATTCTCAAAAAATGATACTCAGGATTATTCTTATGTAGCAGTTAATTAACATGTGTAACTCACTGCCACAAAATACAGTATCTTTGAGGCATGAGTTTAGTGGGATTAAAGGGATTTATTAAACACTTATATGGATAATGAGACCATCCGCAGTTACATTACACAGGATGAAACCATACATTAGGGATATAAACAATTATGCTTCAGGACAGAAGCCAACTACTGACTAATAGAGTTAAGGAGGAAATTTACTCCATAATTATCGAGGATTTTATGCACCTTTTCTGAAAGTTCTACTACTGGCACAGTCATGAATGGGCTACTGCCTTACAGGAAATGTTGGAATACAGGAAATATAGGAAAAATAATGAAATTGTGGTTTCTTCTATGTCTAAAGATATTGTCTTATTTTTTTCCCCTCCTTAATAACAATAATTACACTCTTTTATGAAAAAAAAAAAGGAGAATGTGAGATGAAAAAGTAACCCAAGGCTTATTGAGGCTAATGAAACAAGCCCCTCCCTCCTTCCGTATGTGAACTGATTCTTATTAGTTGTTCATATTTTTTAACATTAAGAGAAAGAACTAAGGACATTGCTTTAGCTGATGTTACACCTCCCATTTGCATAATAGCCTTGTGATATGATCAGCACTAGTTTCTTAAGTTTTACTTTCGCATCCTAACACACTTCTGGTTAAAGAGTCCTGTGAGCATAAACTTGCCCTGGGTTGTCTAAGAGGATGCTGATATACATGAACCCAGCTTTGACAGGAATTTTAATACATTCTCTGAAAAAGGCTTTGCAGTAATTTGAATCTCTAGGAAGTAGTACTATATGCATCCAGCTGAGACTTCTGCTGCTCAGTAGACTCAGGATACCATGTGTTCCATGCAGGCACTTTGCCTGCTTAAAGTAGTCCACAGAACATGTCTCCCAGTGTCCCCATTTTCTGCTAAAAGCATCAGTAAATCTGATGCATCCATCCAAAGGATTTCAGATTTGCTGTGCACACACAGAGCATCAACGTAGAGCACTTGTACTGGCCAGGGCTGGGACTGCCAGATGCTGTATAGGTGTAAAATTTTTGGAGACCCTAAATAAATATCCAAGGCTCTCACATTCTGCCAAGGTGAAGGTTTTGGGTGGACAAGAGGATATTTATGGTGAAACCTACCCTCACAGTAATTGGTTAATACTTCTTAATAGCTTCCCTCAGCATCTTTTGTTCCTCAAGGAGAGGATTCATGGGCTCTAGGTCATCTCTGCTTGTGTTACAGGGGAAATTGTGATGTTTCAAATGGTGTATCAGTACACACAGGCAGAGGGCTGTGCAAATAATACATGGCTAAAAAAGCCCATGCACCTATACCTCTGGGACCAGCATCAAAATCACTGAAGTCAGTGGAAAGACTCCAGAGAGCTCTTCTATCAACCAGAAAACACAACTATGACTTGAATTAAAGACAAAAAAAGCAATAATAAATAGGAAAACAATGAGAGGAGCAGGTGTTCAGCATATTTGAAAGGCAGAAAAGCAAACTTTTATGTTATAGCAGTGATGCTCTGCAATGAAACTGAAGTCTGTCAACATCCAGATATGTTTCACACTGTATGTTTGGCATCGCAACAGGTGGTTACTGCCAGATATACCCATGAAGAATATTCCAGATTTGCTAGCTATTGCATGAAGTCTTTCCACCAGATGAATTGGCTGTGTTTGGCAGCAGTCAGTTAGCGAATAAAAAATGATCTAGAGTTCATAACTATTGTAGCTTTAAAAAGCCAGCTAAATAACATTGTTTTTCAGCAGTGACATTCCTCACCCAGAAGGGAAGTCCCAGAGAAAACAGAAAAGGCAGAAAGCTCTGACAGTCAATAAATCTGGGGAATGTTGAATGAAATGGTTAAATAAGTAGGGAACTCATTATTAAAAATGTCCTTTAACAGCCTATTTACATTTAAAGAAGAGGACTGAGAAACGAGGTAAAGCTTCTGTACGAAGATAAATTTGGTAAAGCCGCCATGTTAATGTCTAGGGGACGGCGTGTGTGTACTCTAGGGCTGATTTTTTTTTTTTGTACTCTGCTTGGTCTTTAACCTTCTGATTTTCCACTATGTTGCACAGCCCCAATGGACAACTTCAGGCTGTTTTTACCTACAAACACAGCTTTGGCTAAGAATGAGGTTTCAAATTGTAGCCTGCTGGGATTTTTTAAAAAGAAAATTCCATATTCACTGGAAATTTGCTGACTGCTTGAAAATGGAAACTGTTCAAGGAAAGATCAGTTTGGATGGTTTTCCCACTTCGATAAGGATCTAGGAAGAAAAAAATTCAAAATTGCCAGCACATTCCTTTCTGCCATTTTCAAAAGAAAAGCAGCCCAGTGCTAGTACTGACACAAACAGCTCAAAATGATCAAAACAGCTGTTTCAGCGAACGGCTTCCTCTTCATCTCTTATTACAAACCCACGATTCACTCTTTTTGTTTTAGAATCACAGCCCCATTTTCCTCCTAACAGCCTTACCTGTGTTTCATAACCGAAATAAAAACTCTGTGCTATGCAACTTTAGGCGTATTTGCCATGTATTTTTGCCTGTCTATTCTGTTGCTATTGTCAAACTGTTTAAATACGCCAGGCTGAGCTAATGATTCTAATTTGATGGAACTTATTTATAAAGCTGTTCTATACCATTAAAAGTAATATGATGCAGTATCAATTTATGATGATAATTTTCCAGCCATAGAAATCCAAGGAGGGAAGCAATAACATGTCACATGTCGCATATATGTTTTTATCATTCTAAGGCCCAGTTTTACGGGAAGCTCCGTGTTTTTCCAGGCCACAGCTTCCCCTTTTGCTACAACCGATGGAGTTGCGCTAGTGGAGCTTTATTGGTGTTTGTTTCAAGCATTAAGTAACCTTGGGGAAGCCTTTTTCTTCCTTCTGCCGTTCTTTCGCCCGCTCACAAAGCAGGTTTCAGGTTTGGGCCTGCTGGTTGAGGGGAATGCTTAGCTCGCCTATTTAAAACACAACTGGATTTTGCTATTCAAATGTAGGAAACCTAATTACACATTGGTAAATTCTCTTCAGTCTACCAAACACAGAAAAAAAACAGTGACAGAAACTGAAAGGCCAAAAAAGAGAAAAGAGTCCCTAAGACCTAATGAATCCAAACTAAACACCTCTCCACAGAAATGTCAAACATTTCTCTTAGCACAAAACAAGGCTTAAAGAATTCCCTGCTTTTGTCTCTGGGCTAATTCCTTAAGCAGAGAGGGGGATTTTCTTCTGGGAGTGTTATTTCACAAAGAACTAAACAGCAAATAAACAAAAGACTCTCAAAGAGTGAGAGAGTATAAATAAAATTCATGACTCCTTAAAGAGTTTACACTGAAAGAATGTGGGGGATTATTTACAATTAAAGCATAGTCTGTGGAATACAGTTATTATTACAAAAATGAATAAGAGGGTATTTCATTTAGCTCACAATAAGAGTGCACCTGGGTCTTCTCCATTTGTTAAAATAGGAGAAAACTCACTTGCCCTCAGAATCAACTATTTGATCACTTTTAGCAAACTCTTTTTCATATATCGGGCTGGGTAATCCAATTCAAAAAACTTGTTTATGAAGTTGCAAATTATCTATGCTGTAGCTGCAGAAAGCACCAAAAGGAAAGGAGAAAAACCAGGGAGAGTAAACCAGGAAAGCTGAGAATTACCCTTCTTTAAAAGAGAAAAAAGAAAAAAAAGTAAAAGTTTCTTCTGTTTTTCTGTGAAAACTATACTTCAAATCCCCGCCCCCTCAGCCAGTCCTGCAGAAACAAACAAACAAACAAACAAAAAACCTTGCCAACAAAAAGAAGTGTTTTTATACCTCAGGCCTAGCAGAACACCAGTTTTTTAGTAAACTGAGAAACAACAAGAAAGGAAGAAAAACTTTGGGGGAATCTCCCTTCTTCCTTGCCAAGTGAAATATGAAACAATGGAGTAGGTTAATAATGGAGACAAGGTTAGCTGAGGGATAAGATGAACGTGGAACAAATACAAGATTTCACTTCCAATAAATTAGGCAGACACAAATGAATGGTTATTAAGATAAAGAAGCATAGGTTGAAGAAGTCACTTGATTATAAATTATAGAGCAATTAGTTCTCTTTTCAGTGCTTTTTTTTTTTTGTACCAGGCATTTTGTATGCTACAGCAAATGTGTCATAAAACAATGCTGATAATGATGTTGTTGAAAACCAAGGTAGAGCAGCCAAATCCTGTATACATATACATGTGCATGTATTGATGGGATTGTGAGTGATACATGGATTTGTGTATCCATATGGGTGTATGTATCTCTGTGCATATACATCTGCGTTGGTGTACATGCATGCCTGCCTATAGCATAAATACCGCAAGGCGCATCCATGTGCAGCCGTATTAATTCTTTAGAGAAGAGATATATTAATAGAAATTTTAAAAGAAATCTATATGAGTGTCACGGAGTGTGCTTTATCTATCTGTCTGTCTATATTATGTCTCTCTGTCATGTTAAAAAGAAAGCCTTGTAAGAGAGGTTAGGCCATGGAGCCTTATTTCATGTGCCTGAGCGACAGAGACAGAATTTAAAGCTTTGCTGAATTTGCAGCAAAGTTTTGATTGAGTCTTATCCTGCCATGCCTGTCTCGGCAAAGCATCTGAGACATTTGGCTGCACACGATTAAATGAACAGTATTTATTTTTAGCATCTGCTGCCCCTGACTCAAACTTTGCTACTAAGAAAATTCAGCTCTATGGAAAAGAATTTGAATTCCAGCTGGGCAGTTTTCAAAATAAGATGAAAAGTTAAGCAGGCAATTGGTGTGTATTTAGGGCTCAAAACACCTTGCCTCCTAAGAAGTCTTGAAGGAGTTAATCCCTTCTCAAGATAATCCACTAAAGAGCATCCTTCATTATGATGTTAAAAGCAAGGATCAGTGCTGGGGGAGTCTAACAATAGGACAGGGGTGCTTTTCAATCCCCATCACATTCTTCCCAGGTTAGAAACAGAAACTGCTGTTATTCCAGCCAAAAAACAGGACGGGTTTCTCTCTTGGTGTTAAATATTCAGATTTAAAATGGGAGGGGAAGGAAAAAAAAAAAAAGCAATCACTAATCCACTGCATTAACTAAACTTCTCTCTTATTGGGTATTTTTCTGCCAATCTTTCTAACTTTTATGACAAGGTGGTGAATGCGGAAGAGCTGCGTCGAAATGACTCCCAACACTCTTAGACTTCAAAAGAACTTTTGATAAGAGGCTTGTAAATAATTTCCTGGTGGTAACATGTGAGTGGAGAAAACCTGAAGTAAGTCAGTCAAACTTCACTGCATGAAAGGACGCTGTATCCTTTACTCGGGGCAAGAATCTGACTCCTAAAAAACATGGGGAAAAAAGCTGCTTTATGTTACTTATGTGGCTAGTGTTCTTAGTATCTGGCTTTCACTTTGTTTGATACCAAATATCCTGCTTTTAATTAATAAAAAGATAGAGAAGTGTAAAAACACAGGGTTTTCCTGGGGCCCTTACAAACATATTTGGGGATTACTTATGTGTATATATATATATATATGTATATACACTCACACACTGTTTAATATAGAAATTACCAAATTAAAAAAGCTTTGCTGATCTATCCAAGTAGGAAAAAAAGGGCAAAAACATTAATAAAGTGAGAGATTTTATCTGTGTTTTTAAGGCAGTAAAGGAGGAAGATTCAACCTTTAAAGACTGTAGTCAGAAAATGAAGAAAAAATCTATTACTTTGATAGCTGGCCATACAGTTGATTTAGGATATGATCCAAGTCGTGTGGATCGCCAATAACCACAATTGGTGTTTGAATCATGTCCTCAGAGTACAATAACAAGTTTTTGTAGCATGCATAATTGATGGGTTTTAAGGAATCTCATGTAAAACATGTTTCATTGTGCCTTGGAAATGTCACCTTAAGGAATTCTAGCTCCATGTCAGGGCCAAGAGTGACTACAATAATATTTCAGTCATGATAATTAAATGCTGTAAGCACCGTTATTTTCCTATTTGTTGTAATTCCAACTAAGAAGAGCTCTGATTGAGACCTGGCAAGAAGTGGTTGAAAAATTGCTTTTCCAAAGGGGGAAGCTAAAAGAGCATGTGACTCAGCTGTAGATAGTAATTGTGATTCTTTTGTCCAATATAATCAGCAAACGGATGGTAGCTCCAATTCACTGCTAAAGTCTGCAGCAACAGTAGCTGAAGACTTCCTGACAAAAGGCCACTGCTTCTCCTGAGCATACCAGATCTCTTCACAGGAGTAAGATCGTGGCTGGATAGGAGGAGGAACAAACCCTGCTTTAAGGCTGATGTCCCTGCTCATTGCAGGGTCATTGGACCAGATGACCTTTAAAGGTCCCTTCCAACCTAAACCCTTCTATGATTCTATGATTCCATGATTGCACTTGCTCCATATAGATGGAGCACAGGGAAGCTCTGTTCTTTCCACTGTCTCCATGCAAGAAAATGAGATGGCCTTATGCTTAGCTAATTTGGAGGAGATGGCCATTAAAGGGGAAGTGTATTCTGAGTACATGGGACCTTTTGTAGCTATTCCTTCTTGAGTCTGTGTCTCTGATCCAGACCAAACTGGAAGTGTGTGAAGCTGTACTTTCTGTGAAGAGGCAGAAAATACTAAGGCTGCAGGTATTGCAGATGTCTATTAATGCTTTAGATGTTGCAAAGCTTTCTGGGGCACGTTGAAAGGAATAGTACAGTCCCATCTGTTCAGAGCGCAAGTAAAGAAAGATCTTGTGTTAGTGCAACTGCTGTACACTCATGATCTTACTTGACAAATGCATCTGGAAGGGATTTCATCCCTACTTGCTAGCCCTCCAGCAGGGAGACATCTCTCAGCTGCCCTGCTCCTGGCTGGTGATGCCAGGGAGAAGGGAAATGCTGCAATTTCCCCACTTGCTGAAGCAACAGAACTCTCTTGACTTCTTCTTTGGACCTTTGCTATGTAGGTAGCTGCTGACATAGGAGTTCAAGGCCATGGTTCTGCTGTCCAGAGATACAATGTTGCATTAATTAGTGAATGCTTCTTTGCCATCACTTTAGGTACTCTTACCCAAATCAATAGCCAAGGAAAGGAGTTGCCCTGCTTAGAAAGCTTTAGAGGAGGTGATGAGCCTTGCCTTTTATAAGCATCATTAAAAAATTTTAACAATCCCAAATAAGCCATGGTTATTAGGAAAAGGACACAGTTCTCAGAAGTCCTGGGACTGTAACATACATATGCTCTGGCTTTCTGACAAAAGCAGGTGATTTTGCAACATCAAATGTTTATAGAAGTTTTTCAAGACCAAAGGCTCCAGTCATGATGAGTTCTTCGGTTAAAACCAGGCACTAAATAAAGAGAGGGAAGGACACAACCTGAGCCCTTACAGGAGCTACCTTTTGAAGCAGAGTCCGTTTCAGGATAATAGGAATGGCTGATCCAATTCCTGCCCTTCAACGGCATTCAGTTTCTGGAATTAATTTATCAAGCTACATTTAAGGATTAAAAGATGGCACCTGACATTTTAGAACAAACCAGAAAACCCCAAAAACTCAAACAAAAAAACCTGTCACAATTCAGCAGAATTTGCAAAAGAAAAGAAGCTGTACGGGATAAAGGAAGCCAGTCCGAAGTCCTCTTAGGTTGATGATCTCTTCAGGTCACGGTTCAAGTTATCTTGATTTTCAATTGTACCCGCCCAAGTCTGTACTGCTTCTCCCTAGCTAATTTTTTTAAAAGACTTTTAAGTCGCTGCCTAAATGCTCTTCTCCTTAATGAGAATGAAACCGACTGGCTTTTATTAATGAATCCCATCTTTTGTGCATAGGTTTTAGTTTCTCTTTAACATCTTGAAAAGTCATTAATTTATTGCTAATTTAAAAGAAAAAGAGAGAGCGATCCTGTTGGTTTGAATGAATACTTTTCCTTTGGTTGAACCAATAATTCAAGCTCCTGATTATACCAATTAAAGACCAATTTGAGGAAAGGCCTCCAGCACTGAGCTGCAGCTGCCATTTAGCCACAAATTATGGGCCTTATATGTGGGTGGACATGAAACTCTTTCAGAGAGAAATAGATTGAGAAATAGGGAAACTATTGTAGGGATTTTAGCAGAAGGGAGACATTAATTGGATACATTGCTTGAAGTCAATCAGAGATTCAGCTACTCTGTGGGCCTTTTGACTTCAAGACCCTTCTCTTTTTGTTCATGTACCTTCAGCTAGATTAATCACAGTGACTAAACAAGCAGAGATATTTTTCAGGGCTTTTTTTTTTTTTTTTTGGTGGCTGTGAAGAAGGAGCAGCCTATTCTACACTGAAATGAATGCTGAAGATGGTGAACATAAGTGTGATGGTTACAATCTTGAAATTAATTCTTTACACACTTGAGAATATACATAGGTGATCCCAGAATGAAAGCTTTTGTGTATTACTTTGATATTAGAGGCTCTGTTTTATTTGTTATATGTATCGGTTAGAAATGCAATGAAATTATAAGCTTTTGATACTGTTTTTTCTGCTAACTGGGACAGAAAATGCTCTCATGAAAATATTTCTCAAAGTTTGGACCTGTATTAATCAAAAAGTGGAAAAAATAAGAGCAGCAGCAGCCAACAGAACATTAGGAAGTCACTGATAAAATATAGTGTCAATGCTCATGATTAAAATGTTTTAAAAGTACTGTGTATGAGTTGTCATTAGACTACTGTATGTTATCTGAGTTTTATTGTTCCAGATTCTGTTTTTCCAGCCTGTAGACAAAATTGGTGGTGATAGCGGGATTAGAACTGCGCTGTACTTGGTCTCTAGTCCTGTGATAGATTTTAAAATTCTTTTAAAATGCTTGAAAATAAACACATGAAGTAGAGCTTTTGATAAAGAAATGTAATAACGATACATATATCTATGTTTGTATATATAAATATACACCTATAAATGCATTTACTTCTCAAGCTGCAGCGATCTGTAAGAATCCTCACTGCTTGTGATTTCTTGTCATGAACTTTAAGATTTCACTGCTGGAAAACCAGTAAGCTTTCTTATAGTTCAGCTTGGGCAAACACACTTCTTGTGTTAACTCCGTAATTCTGGATTCATCATATACCCTGATATTCAGAGGTGTGTTTTTCCATAACACTAGAATCCTTGAATTAGGTTGGGGTTCGGGGGTTTTATTTTTTCTTTTAATCACATTGTTATAACTCACCTTGATTAAGCCAGTTAAAATGCTCACAGAGGGTGCCTGATCAAGAGTCAAAATCTATTCCTCAGTTATTCCTTGAGAACTGTAAAAAACTCTTCTCAATTTTTTCCTTGTGAAATTGAGATTTGCAACCTAAGTGAGTCAAGGAGGTTGATGTAGTACTTGCAAATGGACACTGAAAAAGAGCACTTGCTTCTCTATCCCTGGGATAGGACTTGTTCAGTTGGTTTTCAAATCATTACATTTCTGGGCATTTACTTTGAACAGAATTAAGAATTGAGCTGTGTTTCACATTTTAGATTAACATGACCCCAAACAATCTTCAGTACTTTCTCTGGCTTAAAATTGTCAGTTAAAAAAAGGAAAGACTTCTGTTCTAAATTTCCATATTTCATTCAAATGTGCTAATTTTATCCTGGTTAGGAAGTGGGATTAATAAAAGCTACTTTTGATCCACCCAGAGGAGGAAGTTGTGGAAATGCTGCAGGAGAATTTTGTCCTCTTAGAGGAAGAATTTGCTCTGTATAAATCTGCTGCCCCTACTTCTTAGTCTTCAGAGGCCTGTATAACACAGATGTTACTCTGGTGATTTTACAGTTGTTCTGGTGATTATTCAGTATGGAAGCAATCATGAGTTTTCATCTCCACAATAACAGATTCTAGTTTTTTCCCTCCATCTCATCTCTATTCTTAGGCCTTGCTCCATATTTTGTAAGAGATTTTCCTTTTGCTTCATAGCCTTTCCATGAGGGTTCTCTTGTAACATTTGCTGATGAAACACCAGATGTTAAAAGAAACAGTGTGTTTGATTTTTTTTTTTTTGATCATTTGCCTCCTTGATATCCCGCACTCCCCAAATGAGACAGAACTGGTAAAATTGAAACGATCTTGAGTTCAACAGGTGAACCTCAGGGCTGAGAGCGCCCACCACCCAACCCGCCTTGCTCTCAGCCTTTGATCTGAGGTCAGCATCTTCTCCACAGCATGGAAAGGTGGTTTTGTGTTGGGTTAGCTGTGTATCAGACACATCTGCAGGTATGGGTAGCAAAGCAAGTTAACACATCTCCTTATTCCAGGTAGGTAATTTCCTGCCATAATATCCGAAGTAAGCCTTTGAAGGGAATGCTTCAGAAAAAGAGTATTTTTCCCTGAGAAACTGCACAATGCCAATAGTTAAGGAACAACGTTTCAAGCGTCTTATTCTATACTAATTAATCTCTAAGCCTTAACATTTATCTCTCCAGTACACAGCATACATATCACTGTGAGTTTCAGTTCTGAAGTCTGATAAAACTAATAAACCAAAACTGCCAGAGGTGGCACATTAAACTGGTAAAATGGTTTTCATCTTAATTGGATATGAGCAGTGTTATCTCTAATAACCCCAGGATACTTCTAATTGGAGTTTTCTTTTTCCTTTCTTTCTTTTTTTCTCTTTCTTTTTTCTTTCTTTCCCTTTCTTTGCTAACACTAATGTCATTGACCAGTGTTAATATTTGAGTGCCCCCTCTTCCAAACCCCCTACTTGCTTGTGATGTTTTCCAAAGCAAAAGTTAGCCTGATTTCAGCGCAGCGAGGAAGGCATATTTGTATTCCATTAACAAAGGTGATTTTACGTGTGCTATCATTGGAGATTTTAATAAGATAGAGTTATTGATGTTAGCTAATAACGTCTTGAAAGTTGGTTGTGTTCACTGCCCTGAGATTCACCTCAGGCCAGCAACTTCTCAATTTTCGGATGTTATTGCAAGACAATGGCTGTCATTGTTTAGGCTCAGATTGTAATTTTAGTGTAAATCCTTGCTCAGTCTTTTAGTGTGGTAAAATGATTCTTATTGCTCACTGCTAATTTTTTAGACTCCTGTGATAAGAATGCATATTAATTGGTAGTACTGAAATACCGTGTATAATTAAAAGGCAACTAAGCTTTCTGCAGCCAGTATCCTTTTGTTTTATTTCACCAGGGTTACCAAGAAATCCTTATGAGGATGAGGAAATATTCACACCGCTGAAGCTCTCTTTCCATCGGAGAGATGCTTTAGAGCTGAGAGCTACGTGATCTGGAGGGGACACTGCCCAAGGACTGCTTGTAGGAAACAATTTTTAGAAACTTTTCTTTGCTGTTCTCCAGGATTCTCTTTACCTTTTTGCTTTTTATTTTACATGTGTAGCCCTGAATTAGCTATTCCACTACATCAATTTTATATTGTTTTTGTCATGCAAAATCAACCTCAATTTCTCTTTATGCTACACTTGTCTAGCAATACAGGTATGCTGTCGGCTCCAAAAGAAATAAGATGATATAGAATTAAAAGAACTGAAAGGACAGGAGGTCTGAGAGAAAGAATTGTATCAATAGCATAAACTACCTCATTTTTTTCAACAGAGATTAAAAGTTGAAGCCTGCATATGTTTTAAATGTGAGAAATTTTACTCCCGAGACATATTCAGGAAGATATAATTCATTTTCCTGCAGAACACACATGTATATATATACACACACACATAACAGCACACGTGATGAAGTCAGTACCATTCCCTCCATCGCATGTGTTTCTCAGCAAATGTTATCAAGTGCACGGTGGTTAATATTCTTTCTATATAATTAAAAGTATCTATGCAGAGCTCATTCAAATATTATACAAATGCAACAAGAACACTCTCAAGTGTGAAAAAAGAATCTATAAAAAACAATTGCCATAAATAAAATTAGCACAAAGATCTGCTTGGTAATTTATATTTACATTTCAGGCAATTAAATCAGCAATACCTGGCGTGTGGATTAGTAGGGATCAAAGGCCTTTCACAAAAAGAGCCTTTTATAGTATCAAAGACCCTGTGACATCATGTTTGCCTTTTATGCTGAATTAGATAATTGCAAATAATTGTAACTCTGAAAGACATTTAGTTTTATGGGAGAATTTTTTTTCTTTTGCAGGTCAGTGTGCAACCCTTTGACCCGTCATTGTAGCACTAAAGTCTTTGTTAGAAAGACAAAGAATATTACTTTCTTAACTACCAGCATGCATGATTACTTTGTCAATAGTCAGAGAGAGCAGAACAGAAATCTCATGATACACCAGCCCTTAGAAAAAATATTCTGTTAGGAACAAAATAACTAGAGTCAGGTTGGTTTTTTTTTTTAATTTCCCTTTTTTTTCCACTAAGCTTTCTCTGGGATTTACCACATGAAAAGAAAACAAAAATAGGAATTATAAATACATTAGCAAATATACTCTGCTTCTCATTCCTGTGCTTGGGTCTTTTTTCCACACATTTTCATCCTCATGTTGCATCTGGGCTCATGGTAGCAGGCTAATCAAGGGGGTTTTCTGCTTTCTGAGGTTGCTTACAGGACCCAGGCAAGGGAGAAGAGCCAAAATACAATAGACTTGGTGTAAATCTTCAGAGTGTTAAGTGGAAACTTCTGCAATACATTTCAGCAACAGATCTCTGCACCTACCAGCCAAAACATTAGAGACAACATGATCTGACACACTCACCCTATCCAGCCTTCCTGGCCCAGGAGATCTTATTGCATGGGGCATCTGTAGGGTTAGTTCACAGTCAGTTTAAGGAACCATTATATCACTCTCATGACATTTTTCACTTCTAGACAAATAAGGACTAACATGAATTTCATCTTCTGCCTTGCAGTAAAGTGAAAGAATGTATCTGGGCTATGGAAGTTTAAGCATCAGGCTTGCTGAGCCTGGAATTTCCACCAAAGTATAGTGAAAAAAAAAGGGCAATAAGGATGCTTGTGATCCTGATGAATACAAAACCTGTCTCTGCGGTTTATCACACTAATGAATTGCTCCTGGTTTGGCTGCCAAAAGGCCTAACTCTTTCACCTGTTCTCAGGCTAGAAAACAGCTGACATTGCCCCAGGTTCTATGGGTGTGTTGGAGATCTGGTGTGGAAGCTTTGGTGTCAGCCTGCAGGAGCAATGCCAGGTCAGGGGCAAGCTTGTAAACTGTCAGTCTGTCCTGGAGGTGTGTGTTTCATAGAAACCAAACCTTTCCTCTCTGTGTTAGCACTACCCTGAAAAAATGGTTTGCAAAAATGCATATAAAATTTGGTCTTCACTGAAGAAAGTAAGAAAGTGAGAAAGAGGGAAAGAACACAAATAAGGGAACAAAAGCTGCATAACTGTGAACACAACCAGATTATGGTTACCTTTCAAAGTGTTGCTATGCTTCAGTGCTGCCACAAGTTACAGCCTGCCAAGTGGGTAGGAGACCAAACCAAGATATATTTCTTAGATGGCTCAACTGTCTCAGGCTTGGAGGTTCGTTAGGAAGTGAAATCATCCCAGGAATACCAAAACATCGGGAGGCAGTAAAGATGATATAGGTAATGCATTCTGATTTCTCCTAGCATTAACTCATTTAAAAAGCAGTATTAGATAGAAAAGCAGACTTTTATAAGGTTGTAAAACAGCAAACAAAATACAGGAAGGCATCTCAATACTGGGTATTGTTTGCCTACAAAGTAAGTGAAGGGGACAAGTACTTTGCTTAGCTTGGTGCAATCTGGGGTGAATAGGAATGGACATTTAGGTAGCAGTATACTGGTCAGTGAGTGTGGTCTGGACATAAGAACGAACTGCATTAAATTTTGCTCAGGTCAGTGATTAATAAATTCCCATAAACTTGGTAACCTCACAGTCTCCCCCCTCCTCTGCATTTTCCAGTTTAGTTGAAATTAATGTGCTACTTTTGAGCAGCTATAAGAACACCCATAGTTATTATACATTTGGCAGTAGATAAGGAAAAGATTGCTTTAGCAGAACAAAACAGTGGTACCTTTTTTAACAGAAGCTGCTTCCAGTAAATGATCTTGGGAGCTTTAATAATCCCTGTGGCTACGTAATGTGCATACATAGGCAGAAGCTACGGATAGGTACTGCAACTTGGTGCTTTGGAGCTAACTTGGAAGCTGGATCAGTCTGGAGTGAGATTGTGAAGTGCTGGGGCCTAAGCGGTGGGCCCCAAGTTGGAGTTGACCTGTGAATGAGTCACAACCTAGCAGAATGTTTTGTTTTTCCTATTGGCTTAATGTTCCAGAGGCAGAACCTGGCTCACCTGTGGCTCTGCCCTCACCCAGGTGGTTGTGGTTGGGGTGGTGTGCAAGGCCAGGGCTATTTTAACCAGGAGCCCATCAGAGGAGTTTCCTGTTGGGTGTGGTTTCTGTTAGAGCTGGTTGTAGCTTGTTGAGCTCTCTCAGTGGTGTCCTTGCATGTGAAGGGCCACTGAGAAAGCCATCTTTGTCTGTTGTGTCCAGCATGGGATGCTGGCACCACAGTGGGCAGTGGAGGAGCTGGGCCATTAATTTTTACAGATGTCACCATCACCAAGGAAGCACATGAAAGAAGGCAACAGAAGGACTTAAGGATTTAAATTCTCATAAACTTAAAAGGCAGATAGGCACCAAGGTAAGGTTAAGGTTCCTAAATACCTTTATAGAACTGCCATTTTCTCTTAGGAAACATAACTAAACCAATCTTCCCTGGGTCTTACAGTCACATGAATGAAATCTACTGATTGGCTTTCCCCTTCTTCACTTCCTCACAATAGAGTTTAATATAATTTTGGGGACATTGATATAATTTCTTTGGCATTTGCCATCAGGAAGGTTGTGTTTCATGTGGCTGTAGTCAGAAGATTGCTAAAAAATTCCATTTTATTCAAAGGATGTTGGTATTGCGATATAAACATAGAAATGTTCAAAACAGCATTGCTGCTGCTGCTTCTTCTGCAAGGCTGAAGGCATATATATTTCCATGCTAAAAGTCAGCATTGGTCTATTTACCGTGGTAACCTGCTTCTATTAATGTTCAGCTTTTCACTGGAACTTGTCAAGCTGTAAAATATTGTGATAATTTTCCAATGTTATACCATCGGGTGCAGTAGAATTTCTCCTGGGCTGCAATTAGCCAACAGCTTATGTTAATTTTAATTAATTAACTTAGGTTGATAGTAATGCCTTGTAATAAAACATTTTGCTCAGTGTGAAACTTGTCTGTCACATTTGTTTGTGACCTAAGTTAGTAATTATGTGTGCTTAAGTCAGTGGTAAATGGAAGTAAAATGATGCGTCAGAGCCAAAATGAGGTAATTTGTGTCAACTCACTTGGTTGATAGTGTTATAAAGGTAAAAGACACAGGAGTGCTGGTTAGGAGCTGGTCATTATTTTGTAATCCAAGGAATCTCTCGTGATGCACATTCAGTACTAATCAAGACACCATTTTCTCGTGTGAAAAGTCTGTCTTGCAGCACAATAAATCTAACTAAAACCCCAACTAATGTACAAGGTTCAGTAAGAAGGTTGACATTTGAATTAAGATGAAATTGCTGTAGTTTGGTTCTTCCTCAGCCTTTGAAATCTAAGTGATCAGCAAAAACGAACATCAAACTTGTGACTAATTGTTGAATGATTGAGTTGATTAAAAAAAACCAAAGTTGTTCAGGGAATGACTTTTAATACTAATGTATTACAGTGCATTATGGAACCAGAAAATGTACTCACTATTTACAAAATTTGCTGGTTTTCCTGTTCCAGGTGTGTTTGGGAGATAGGGTTCTCTGTCTCTGCTGCTGTAGCATCCCACCCTGCGAATACATTTGAAAATTGCTTTTTCCTTCAGAACTTGAATTTTAATTTAGAGGCTAGTATCCTTTATTTCAATTGGACACTGGTGTTTTTCAGTGTTGCCTTTGGTTTCAGGGTGAAAGAAATTTGTTGTCCATACTTCTGCATCTTAGACCAAAACTAATTGATTAGTTAAGTGTCCAACTATTCTGACTTGCTTTTGATGTCTAAGTTTCCAAGACATAAAGACCAACATCCTCAGCAAATGAAAACAAGAGCACAGAAGAAAAAAATCCACCCTGTGGCTTATCTGCAGGTTTCTTATCCTAAAAGCTTCAGCTTTATTTTTGTAGTGCTGGGAAAAAAGTCCTCATTAAAGAAGCTGATGTTACTGAGACTGCCTCTTCAGGCAGCATGACAAGCCCAGCAGTAGTAGAGCGTAGGTATATGAGTTTCTTCCACTGGAGCTTCTTGTAAAGGAAAATAACTCATTTTCTTATTCAAACTTGTATCTGATTGTCATGCTGCCCCTCCATATGTCTTGTTGAATGGCTGGCAACAGGTAGAAGTAGCCTTGATCAAAGACCAGTTCATTTCAATATAGTGAGTATTAATTCACTCCATGCTAGAAAAAAAGCTGCTAGTGGAAATCATGTATATTGCCATGGAAATTGCATATCTGCTCCTGGTGAAAGCATGGGAAGCAAATAATAGCAAATAATGTAACTACCTTCACCTTTGTGTTAGAATCACAGAAGGATGGGTTTGTTTGATTGTTGGAAAGTTGAAATTTTTGTTTTCAGTCAGTGCTAAGAATTTACATTGATCTGAAACTATATGGCTTTCTGAGCATTTGTGTTATTTAATACTTCCTGAATAGAATTGAATTCTGAAAGAAAAATGGTCTTTGGAAAACAAATACTGAAACATTTAATCTAGGAAAACTTTATTGTGTTTTTGCGTTTTTTCCCACACTAGATTGGTCATTTTCAAGAGTGGGTATTTTTATATTAAATCACCTTTCTTATGATAAAATGATATTTCTTGAATTTTATTCCTTAAGGAAAGTCTTTGACTATGCAACATTTACATTTCAATTCTTTCAGTGAATTGATATATTCTTTTTTTAGACCAAACAAATTAAAAAATAATTCTGGTCTTCTGATCACCAAATGAAGGAATAGTAATTTGGAGCTCAGTTAACTATTTTTCCCCCCCAATATCCTGCTTCTTAAGAAACTGCTTTTCCTATTGGAAAATCATTCAAATGGAAAATTCTTGCTGGACTCTGCTCATTGCAGATCGGGGAAACAAGTATAAATTAGCACTGGAGAATGGAAACCTGCAGTGTGGGATCTCTTGAGTAGGTCTTACAAGAAGAGCTATGACTGATTATTATGCTAATATTAACTTCCAATTGTTAATGAACCTTTCATCTTGAAGGATCCCCAAACACTTTACAGATGGCAGAGATCTCTCCCACCGAAACGCAGCCAGCTCTTTGGGCCCTTCTTTGTGACTTGGTGTTACTCAATAGTAGAAAATAACCTCTGCCCGCCTCGACACCGGCGATGTTTAGAAATGCGAAAAGTAATTACCCAGTTGGACTGCAGCCAAGGCACCGGTTCTGACACTCTTGTTCCTGCGAGTGAAAAGCGCTATAGTATCTTTAAGTGGCCATAAGTCAGAGCTTGGGTCCAGCATCTTATCAGAAACACAAAGGCCCTGGTACAACACAGGGTCTCAGGGGAGGACAGGAGCTGCTGCCTCACCCCAGTGTGACTTCTTGTAGCAGCTTCAAGTTTTACTTGGAGACTCTCCCACTGGAAATCGGGCTGATGTAACCCTGCTTGTCTGGTCAAACTGCATATGGCAATGACCTGACTTGTGGATGGCCACCACGCTGCTATTTGCAATGGATTAAGCTTAAGTTAGGCATGTGTGCAAGTGACACTTTTAAAAGTGAGACTTATTTCTGGAGATCAGTGCGGATTTTCTGTGCGGTTAAGAGATTTGGGCTTTTTTTGCATGCATGTTGGGGGTTTACCTGAAATGTGTGTATTCCCATTTACCAGATATTCCAAACGGTATGTGGAGCACCACTACTCTCCTCCCATTCCTGATGGCATGTTTTATGAAAAAAATGCCGAGCCAACTGATGCTCTTAGCTTTAGAAAGATGCAATTTCTAATTGTCTGGATCAATAAAAAGAGCCAACATTTCTTAGCAAGGTACATTCCCTCTAATTGATACTCATTTAAATTAACTACTGTTTACTGTAAACATTCTTGCTGCATGAAATGTGCTTCTACTACAGCAGCAGTGATGTTTTTAGTGATGGAATGAAATGCTGCCTTTTTGGTACTTTTATTTGGAGTTTGAAGTCCATTAAAGTGACTTCATAAATTCAAAAATAAATCCATTGATTTCTATGAATGCCTGTAGTTAATGAGCATGTGGCATTTGATTTGGAACTAAAGAGGCATTATCACATTGTTTTAAAAGGCCTTAAATTTAGGCTTCATTAACAAAAAGATGGGAAAGAAGTGTCTGCATTTTAAGCGGTCCTCTGGAGTGCTGGAAACTTTGAGGCAGTAATATAATGGCAGGTGCCTTCAGCATCTGAGGGGCTACTTTCGAGGTCTGAGTAGGACCAAACCTTGCTGATACAAAGGCAAACAGGGCTGATGTCTGACCCAGGGCAATGGGCTGTGCTGTCTTCTTTGGGCATTGATTTGGTGGAGTGCTTAAGCATCTGTTTAATTTTCACCAGAGGAGGAGATCTAGTAGACTATTTACACGTCTAAAGTTTATCAACTGGTAGATCTTCAGCTTTATGAGTTTCCCCTTGGGAATTTGACCTAAGCAAGGACTTCAGGAACAGGCTCCAGGATTTCAGTGTAGCCCTTGCTGGTGAGAAGCCCACAGCCAAATAGGGGAGCTGTTAATGGTAAACATATTAATTTAAGAGCAAGCAGTAAACAAAACTCCAGCAGCAAAGAGCGCCCTGCAAAACTACTTATTTCAGAGAGATGCAGATAAGATGGCAGGAGATCATGGGAACTGTGATGCTGCGGTGGGATGCTCATAGATCTTTTTCTCTCTCTCACTGCCTCTTGGAAAAGCCACAGGAGAGGGAGGCTGTCCCGCAGGACCTCTACATGACCCCGGTCCCAACTGTCCGCCGGCAACTGTGCGTGTGTTTGCCCATGTCATGGCAGTGCATGGATGGCTTCACAGAGTTTACTGCTTTCTGGCTTATTTTAAGTACTTTTGGAATCTTCCACATCCTCTAGCAAACTGGGGCAGCCTGACCTCTAAGCCACATAATCTGAGCATAAGTTAAAAAAGAAGCCCAGAATTTTCCCGTCCCGAATAGCACCGCTGCCGACGATCTCTGATCCAGCTTTAATGTTTAATTGGATGACCGGGTTTTAAACAGAGCATTCTTTAACCCGGCTGACTCTGCCTGGCCCCATCCCCCTGCCCAACAGCAGCCTCACTCCAGTTATCAAAGTGTCATTAGTAGAGACAGCTGCCTGTAAACAACAGGAATGTCAACACAACTGTCTCGGTCAACAGGAATTTAACTTTAATCTGTTCATTACTTAAAGATACATCATCCTCTTTCTGCGCTGTTATCTACATCACTTCCAGACAAAGGCAGAGAACAAATTGACGGTGGGGGTTGTGTGTGTGTGTGTGGGGGGTGGACCGGTCTTGCCTCAGCCAAGCTGGTTCTGTTCATTTCCAGTTCCCCCCCCCCACCACAACCCCTTGCAAGTTCCCCTCCTGTATATGTGTATATATTTGCTGGGTTGTGGGTGAGGGGGGTCAGGAGTTCCTTGTTTAGCTGGAAACAGATACTACATATTTATAAATGTAAACTTGGAGCGCTGCCAGACTCCTGCATTTAAGTGATTAACAAATGTTTCCCTTCAAGTGGACACCTCTTGTTCTAAATATATTTGACAAGAATGTAAAGAGTCAACTGGAGGGTAGAAAGGGCATACCGCAAGCATTTTCTGCACAGGCTGCCAGCATTCGCCGGCCTGGGCTCTGTGGCCGGTGATGCCGGCGTTCGGCGGGTGCCAGCCGAGTTCATGGCGGGCAGGCTGCCAGCGCAGCCCAGCCTCCCCGCTGTTTAACGACAGTGGATTTACTGCTTCTCTGCATATTGGTGTTATTTTGTGTAAACAAGGTTAACACTCCTTTTAAATTAAATACACCACCTGGTGACTGAATGCCTGACCTTGGCAGACGTCTTTCACCTGGTCTCCAAAAAGGGTGGGTACCCCTGGCTGTGCCGCTGGCCTTTCCCACCCGCTGGCTTCCTTTAATGCCTTGTCCCATAAAAAAAGTGTGTCAGTCTGTGCAGCGCAGAGCGTTTCTGGGGCTGCTCCCACCTCCAGATGCACAGGATGTCAAGGAATAGGAAGCTATTACTTATCAATGTTGTTCTCTCTTATCCTTATGCATAGAGTGCTATTCTTGTCCACCCCAGACTTGCCATTTCCCTCCCGCTTTCCCCAAATAATTCTCTTCCTTAATCAAAAAACATCCAATCTTCCTGAATTTTCTGTTTTGTCTGTGGCCAGAAGGGAAGTTTCTGACCTTGGTCCCTTCTTTCCCTTCAAGAAAAGGTGGGCAAACTTGAGAGCGATCTCCGTCTCCTCTTTCCAAATGATAATCTGGAGAACAAAGCATTCTTACCTTTGCCAATAGTGTCTGAACTCCTTCACTTCTGAAGCATCATCTGCCATACAAGTTCAGCAAAACGTTTCAAAGGCAGCTGATTCTGCCACCTTTGATATCTCTAGAGGTGCCTCTCTGTTAAGAATGAAGTCACTCATCATGGTGTGTTAACAATTAAGAAAATTCTATACTAGCTGTAGAAATCTGAATTTTATACACTGGAATGAAGAGCTTAGAGCTAAATAGCAGCTATGTAGTTAAGAAAATCTCTTGAAGACCTCAATATACAGACTATATAAAGCCTACGTATGTCCTGTGAATGAAATGTGTATTGGAGTTTGTAAACTCTGCAGGAGAACAGAGACCCACTGGGCACAGTGACACACAGAGCTTATAAATTTCACAGGGCTGCAAAGGACACTCGAGGCCAAAAACCCCACTGATGCTACAGATTTCACTTCAGTCTGTCTCAGCAAGGAAGTACAGCAAATTTGGAAAGATCGGAGGTGCTGCTGAGTCCCTGCATGGTTGCATCGAGTCTCTGGTTAAAGGCAATTCCCAGGTACAGCAGTACAGGTTTTCTGGCAAGGCATCTACATCCTTTTCATTGAAGTAGCTCAGTTCTTATAGTCTGGCTTAGTGTCAGCATCTACCTTTCAGCTGTAAATGGAGATACCTGGCTTTTTCTTCTAAGGGTGACATCCCTTCTTGGTTGGGGGTAGATCAGTACATATTCATCCTTCCCTGAATCCCTGGAGGGTGCCTGCTCCTGTGTGATTTTTTTTTTTCAAGTGTGGGACCTCAGTGATATCCTTTGACAGTAAAATTATGAAACTATTTGATTAAGTATTTGTTTTTATGAATTCTGCATCTGCTGCTTTCAGCCTTACTGATTCTCCCCTTGTTCTTGTGCAATGAGAAAGTGGAGTTAAGAGTTTTCTATTTTTTCCCCTGGAAACTTTACAGAGAAATCTCAATTTTAAGCAAACATTTAAATATCCAGATAAGAGCTCTCAGTTGGATAATGAAATAGAGATGATGGGAAGTCATCTGAGAGACTTTGTTTAGACTAATAGCGATAAGACATTTTTAAAAAAGAAAGTCCAGATAGATAGGTACGAAATATGTAAAGATATGCTATAAATACATGTGCTAAATACAGCTTTGGAAAGAATCCTCTTATTCAGTGGCTAACTTACAGACCATTTGCTGTTTTTACATAAAAAATCCTGCCTATTTAGAGGTGAAAGCTTCAAGTTGTAGTTGTCCATCTCGTAGGCAGTGTGCCTGTTACTAGGCAAAAGGCTATTCCCATGCTGGGGAAAGTGGTAAAGTTTTAAGCAAGGAGCAAAAAGCAGAGTTTTTCAGAAAGCTGCCACATTTGTTGTACAGATAAGGCTAGTCTAATTAAACTATCATTGTAAAGTCCCCAGATTCCCCAGGCTCTTCTTTTGCTCTTAGCTGGAGTTTGGATTCGGTACTCCAAGAAATGCAGTCTCTTTGATTTCTTTCCTCTTTGTGTGTCAAGGATTGTTCTCATGTGCGGTATAAAAAGCCCCTGTTATCTGTAACGGAGCATGGTAGCATCTATCCTGACTGGACCACACAGTGATAGAGCTGGGAGCTCTGAGTGATACCTCATACCCTGCTTGCTCCCTCCTGTCTGTTTTCTCTCATACAGAATTCTCTCTCCATAGGCTTACAGAGCAGAATTGCTTTTAATGAGGTTTATGATAAGCTCCTGCTGTCCTTTTCCTGCTTCCAGAAGCCGTTTGCTAAAGGACTCACCTTTTGTTTCTTTAACATCCAGAGCTAAAAGCAGTTCTGTCATCACAAAGTGTCAGCACTGTTGTAGGAACAGGAAAATGGTAACATCACACAAAACTCAGCCAGGTGCAGTGGCCAATACTTGAACCTTCAGTGAAATGGCCTGTGTGGGCCAGTTTTGAAATAACTTGCCTACATGAAAGGTTTTTCTGTAGGTCTGTCACTTTGTATTCACTCTGCAGTGGATGCACCTGAACTGACACAGACCGAATTTAGGCATCTTTGGCTCCTTAGGGTACAAAGCAGACATCAAAGAACACGTGACTTATGTATCATAAGCAGGACAAGAAGTACTGCTGAATATGTGGTATGAGTCCCCTGATAAATAGATCAGAGAAGTAAAGAAATGAGAAAAAAGAGTTCTTTAGTAAACATTGCTGGGACAAACAAATGGGATAAACTGACAGTGAATTAATGTTAGAAATTAGAAGATTTCTAGTCAGTGGAGGACTGACACTCTTGAATAACCTTCTAATAGGTGCAGTTAAGACAAATAATGAAACTAGTTTTAACTCGGAGTTCGATGCATTTATAAATGGGATTATACAATGTAGTTGCATAGCGGAGAGCTGAGTTAACTGACCTTGGAAGTTCTTTGCAGTCTTATGCTACGTTATTCCTTCTAATTATTGTGTGGCACTAACCTTCAGCAGGATCTTTGTTTTCAGTTTGCCATTCAAACTTATTCAAACTTCAAATATTTTGGTTGAAATTTTGCTTTTCTGGCATGGAAATTAGCACTGTTTTCCTCTGAAAAATTCTTTAGAGTGAAATTGTTCAGGCGTGTTACAGAAAAACTTGTTCTGCTCATGCATTATAGACCAGTTTAATGGAAGAGATTTAGTGTTTCCATCTCTGGAGGATGGGAGTGAAACTTGGCAGAGTGGCTCTCTTTGTGCAGTTTGCTGCCCTATGGAAAATTTGCCCCACTTTTCGTCCAGTTTCTAAGATTCTGACTAAAAAAAAAACCAATTCACGCATGGTCAGCAGAACATTGCTGGAGTTCGGTAGCCAAGTTTCCAGACAGTGGATACACAGAATATGTGCCAGCTTTTGTATGTGTAACCAGATTGCATGTGTATTATGACTGAGAAGAGCATGAGTCTTTTTGTGTCTGGGATAGGAGGGACAGAGCTGGACTTCTGCTGAAATTTACTCCTCCTCTTTGCTGAGAGCTGCTATGATGCCAGAACTGAGAGCAGAGGTAATTTTCTTGCTGCTTAATTCTTCCCAGCTGGAGCTCATGCTGTGTGGAGGACAATGAGGAATGGACACCCATAATTTTGACATTTCCTAAATTTTGTCATGGAACCATCAGGAGTGAGCCAGGAAGGGACCTCAGGAGATTATCTGGTCCATTGCTGTGCTACGACAGGATAAGCAATAGTCTGGACAAAGGTTACCCATGCTTCTTTTTCTTAGCCTCTAGTACCACAGGTCCCTAAGTGGTCTACTTTAGCACTCAACTATATTCAATTTCCTTAAATGTTTCTTGATATCTACCCCAAATCGAGTTAGCCTGAGTGGACATGTAAAATAGTTCATTCCTTTCGCCATTATCTTTAGTTTTTTATTTTTGAAGGCTGCTATCACTTCTTTCTCTTACTAAGACTGAGCAAATTAAGTCCTCAATGTTTCCGCACTAGTCATGTTTCCTGGACTTCTCATGTCTGGAGCTGTTGTCCAGGGGACCCTTTCTACTTGGTGCAAACCATTTTTTGAGTTACAGTACCAAAGGGAGACCTCCAGCTGGTACCTGATCTGGTCCTCCAGCTGGTACCTGGTGCTGGGAAGTGTTAGATGCTCTACAGATTGCACATCAAAAAGCAAAAACATTTTCCTTTTATTCCCCTCCAATTTCATAACATTGTTGATTCAAGTTTAATCTGCCATTAATGGTATCTCCTAGATCATCTTCCACAGGAATACTACCTGTGTTTCCTATAGGATGTGGCACTTTACATTAGCCCCTCTTGAACCATATGTTGTTTTATTTAAGACCATTCCTCCAATTAAACAAGATAACTTTATACTTAATGATACTCTCCAATCTGTCTGCAGATCCTACTGGTGTGATACCCTCTACTAGTTGAACAAGCATTATTTGTGAAGTTTTGGGGACTTGACTTGGCAAGCTTTATGAACACAATATACAGTCTTGAAAGATTTGTTGAGATTTGCAAACAAGCTAATAAATACAGTTGTTGATGTCCCTGATGTTGGATACTTATAATCTCACTCATGCAGACACATACACACAGTACTTGGCAAAAGGGTGGCAAAGTGACTTTAAAACGCGCAGAGAACATGTTGGAATCAGGGCAGTGCTGCTCTCATTCAGCTTTTCTTATCTTCTCTGCTTCTCTGCCAGTTAGAGAGGCTTGGGAAAACAAGAAAACTTGAATAAAATGTAGTGGGTCTGTTGGGATTTCCCTGCATGTATTGTGTTCCAGTTTTGCTCCGTCTTCCTCTTCCCTTGATTTTTCTTGCCTTGTATTACTTGATGTGTGTGTGTGTTTCTGTTTGTGTGTGTCCGTGCCAGGTAGATGCCAGCAGAAACCAAATTATAAGAAAAATGGTTGATTTGATCATTCTTTCACTGTCTGTGTTCCTCTCTGAAGTTCCTATTGTTTCTGATAGTTCTCTTGCCGTGGGGATTGGATTTTTGCCAGCTGGGTGCCAAAAGCCAGTGAAAATAAATAGATACATACTAGGGATTGTAGAGATTAAAATACCTACCATTCTGAATTACCCAGGGGTAATTTAGAAATACCATTTTATTAAAGGTACCTGATCCGCTTTTATTATGCACAGGATTACTGATAAATGAACCAAAGGAGAGATAATTTTTAAAACCCTTGATTAACAGTATATGTCCATCCTTTCTGCCTCATTTTCAAAAAGATGGATATGGTGAAAAAACAGCTATTTCCTGTGACTCAACAAAGATAGGAAAAAAAAGTCAAAGGTAGGGCAATAAATACCTCTGTTCCTGCAAACTAGACGTTTACCTTAAAAAAAAAAAAAAAAAAGCAAAACTCCAACAACTTTTCCCTTGAAGTTCCCTTGAAGTTGGACTGTATGGTCTTACATTGTACCAGCTTATTATCAGGTTGACCACAGGTCTCAATAAGACCAATCTACCCTCGAATAAGCCCTTCTATCTCTTCCATATCCCTGGGCAAAACCAATGTTCTGGAGTTAAGATTTTGTACTTAACTATAAGATAGTTGAGTGGATTTTGCTTTAATAAGATTAAACAGAGCATGCACTTATCTGATCCAGGTCATGTGGGAAGTGCAAAGACAAAAAAGGAAAACAACTGTAGGGAAGAGGGTGGGTTGAAGGTAAGGAATTAGTGAACAGACACTGGAGGTTTGGTTTTGGTACTGTAGCTGTATATTCATCTCTGTCTCAAATACGCTGATTATTTGCGAGAAAGATTGGTTTGCAGATACCATCCTCTAAAGGCAATAAAATACAAAAAAGCGTTGCTCAGGAGCATGAAAGACTACAGTGCTACATCTATTGCTTCATTACAAGGCGAACTTTGTCCTGACATCAAGTTTGTATAATTTGCACGAGTTCCTGCCTTTCAGTAACTTTTTGTTTTTAATCAGTAGATGAATGAAATTACACAGACTGTTTTGCACAAGTTTTCAGTATAAACAGGTGTGTCGTACTCAAATAGAAGTACATACTGACAACAAAAAAGTAGACTTCTGAGAAAGGGGGTTATTTCCTATCTATGAATGAGCAGTGTGGAAAGCTCCATTGCTAGGAGTTGCCACAGTACTATAAAATGGGGCATACAGCATCATTTTGCACTGGGCAGGAGATGGGCTTCATGACTGAGTAGATTTTTAATTTCTTAATTCTATCACTCTTTTCTCTGCGCCCTATTAGCATGGACCTTTCAAATATTTCTCCCATAGAAAAATACGTCCAAGAGGAACTGGCCTTGTGAAAGAGTAATGGCTAGCCTAATCAGATTCTCTTTCGTGTTTCCTGTGATGGCCACAGGTTCCCAAGGATTATATGGCAACAGCAGAATAACAGAACAATGGGCAGGTTTGAGATCAGATGCTTCCTCTATTGTTTCCAAAGCAAACAGTTCCAGGAAGTGTGTGGTTCCCTGCATTAGAGCTCTGTAGAAAGACCTTATTCCACTAAGTATACTACAGGAGATAGAGAAGCAGATCAATATGTGGCTAAGTGTTTTAGCTTCACTTTTATTATGTTTGACAGCGATGACAACATCGTATGTATGTCACATATAAGATGACTAATGTGTGTACATGTGTGAACCCCTTGCACAAACAGGTTTTCCCATAAACTTTTAGGGAAGAGCAAGCTCCCTGAGAGCAGATCAGAGCATGGATTGAATCTAAAAACAAAATAAAGACTCAAGCAAACCCCAAACTAATTTCAGGTCTTATGAGAAGCTGCAATGGCATCAATGTCTGGAAACATCTACCACAAATGGTTTCAATCCAGAATGATTTCCAGGAAATACAGTTGTGCTACAAATGTTGTCTGTGTTCCTGACCCAAAGGCGGGTGAAGAACACTGCAAGGCAATGTGAGGAAGTAAGGAAATGAAACAAGAACTTTCTGTGTGAGTTGACAATTCTCTCTTGGGTGAAGATTCCCTCCAACACACCAGAAGTGAACCAAGCAACATGAACCATTTTTCTGTAGAAAGCTCAGGCTCTGTAGTAGGCCAGCAGCCAGATGAGGGGTTTTAAAGAAGAGTTATGGTAGTTATAAAGAGGGAAAAAATTTGCAAACACTGATAATAATACTCCTACACAGGAAGGTTTGAGCCAGTCACACTACTCCCCCCCCTTTCCAGTGAGATTCAGAGTTACATAGGAACAGGAGATTGTTTTGGCTGGGATTAGATAGCACAGATGGTACCAAAATGTGTAACACCTACCACAAGTTCTTTAGTTTTGTATCATCTGCACAACAGTTCTTCTTGGCCTTTTAACAGTTCATTGAATAGAGGAAGAGGAGAAAAAGACATGGGACAATTGCTGGAAATGTGCAGCAAGTACTGTTTTATTTTATCTTTTGGGGAATCCATACAGGAGCATGTAGGTAGGCTCGTATAAAACCTTGCATATATCTTCTGTGAGATGGTGTGAAACTTCACTTGGCTCTTCTCTTTCAAGAATCCCCAAAACTTGGCAAGTAAATCTCACAGCACATTTGAGAATTACATCAGTAATCATTCTGCAGATACATACAGTGAGGTGCAAGAATTTTAACCAGTTTTTCCAGAATCGCCAAAGGAGCTTGTAGCATGGGTGGCTGTTATCTCCACAGAGCTTCTCAGGAACCCCATGGACTTTGTTCTCCGCTCTGACATAAGTAGTGCCAGTCTTTGGCTTTCTTCTCTGACTTTGTAGGTCTTCTACATGACCTACAATAAAACTTTAGCTTCCTGTCCTAATTTTTCAAATAAATGCTATTGTAGCAATTCATCCACAGCTTGTGATCCCAGAAATATTTTACTGCCTGTTCCAATATCGTATTTTATTCAGTTCCTCTAGTTGTTACTTTCCTTTGCAAAAGACACTTAATTACTGTGTTTTTAATAGGTTTTCCAGGGGTCCAGAAGAAAGAGAATAGAAAATACACTTCTCTCTTGGAGAGAAGTAAAAATATTTCTAAACAGGCACTGAAGTGCCGCTGTGATGGACATACTAGGAATAACGAGACTTCCAGGTTGTGAGTTTCCAGGTAGCCTATTTGGTTTGATTGCAGCAGGTACTCAACACTCCTAGAATTCTTTGAAATTTTCATTGTATTGTTGTTTAATAATTAGGCTGAAAGCACGGAGTGTTCCCTGAGAACTAACTATCAAGAGCTGATGGCCTAAATTCTCTGTCTTTTGAATACTCAGCCACACAATTTAAAAGCATTTGAGATTTTTCCCCTAACTAATGAGAGACCTCTAGCTACACGGAGTAAAGGAAGACACTAGGTCTCCAGATTAATGGAGAACTGTCTGCCTTAGGACTTCTAAGGTGGCTAATGCTCAGGGAAGGATGACTCTAACCACATTTACAGTGAGTTCCCTATTGATATACGCAATGAGTAATATGGATGTCATTGCATTGACTTCAGCTTAACTCCACTGCAGAAGGACATGGGCTGCTGGTTCATTCTCTACACATACTTCTGAAGAACTTATATTTAGGATAATGACAAAACTTTAGTCGCTGAGTTAGGTCTGAAAATGTGTCTGTGCTAAAGAAATACACAATTTTCAATGTGTCTGGAATGTGACGTAAGTACAAGGAATAATTCAAAGTCATTATGCCACTTGCTGTAAATATTGCTTTCATAAAGTCAGCCTGCTCATATACTCAGATAACCCATCCTGTTATTCTGGTAGCTACAGGACTCCTGAATCACACCTACTTGAACCTGAGGGATTAGAGGTTTTGCTCTTTAAATAGCATAGGTGCTGTGCTGGCCACATTTTTCAGACCTCTTTGGAGAAGCAGAATTGATTTTTTTTTTTTCTTTTTTTTTTTTTCTTTTTAAACAAAATCATTCAGGGCCCCAAAATAGACATAAGCGAGCCTCCTCCTTTTGTAATTGTGTTTTTGAAAATCAGACACGTAAAATCTTTTGTAGCTGTGGGTTCGAAACTCTCTTTTGTGGAAACACTGGTGCACTGTAATTGGTTGAGTACTGCTATCCAGCCTGAGAGGGTGACCTTTCACACTCTGCCCTAAAAGAACACTATAGAAAGAGAGGTGGCGTAATCTGGGTTAAAGGCTTCTTACTAACATGTTGAGAGCTTGTTTCACACACACACAAACAGTTGCACGAAAGCCCCAGCCTGATGATAACTTAGCACTTTAGCATGGTGCTCTTGAGACAGCCCTCTTCTGAGAGAATAAAGAAGGGCCCCTTAGTTGAAATGCAGGACTGAAGCTCTTCATAACCACTGGGCAACTGTTACGAGGGAAAAAGAAAGTTAAAAGAGATGAGAACAAAAGGGGCTATCCTTGTTACAAGGCTCTGGTTCTAGACCTGAAAAACTCCTCTCCCCTAATCTTTTTATTATTTTTCTCTGTATAGCCCCAGGTTTTGACAGTGAAATCTCTTGTGTTTCTAGGCAAGCATATTCAGTGCTGTTTAAGAAATTCCCGTGGACCTGCCTTTTTCATCATCTCTTCGTACGCAGAGAAAGGGGAAGAAAGAAGGTGAGATGCTTTGCTTATTTAGTTAAGAAGTGAAAAGAATGGGATATTTCCAAGGTTAGGCAGTTAGAGCCATGATGTAGCTTAAACTGTTAAAGTCTAAACACTGTGCTATTATATTTATATAGGACCAGGTGAAGATGTGCCTGCCTATGTTGTGTACAGACTTGAGGCTTTCACATTTCACTTCCGAGGGACCAAAATCACAGCCAGCTATTCCAAGTCACGAGCATGGATCTAGGTCCTGGGTGCCACAAGTGCAGCACGATCCCTTAGCTTGCAAAGCCTCCCCAGGGCTTGCAGGTCACAGGAATGGCTATTTGCATCTTAGTAGTCCCCTTCCTCTCCATTTTTTTATTGTTACTTCAACATTGATTAATATGGTACATCTGTCTCACGCAGCTTATCACTTTACATTTCGTTTTTCCATCTTATTCCTTTCCTAGGTTTTCTTTTCCATATGTCCCAATTTTCTTTCTTGCAAATTCCCACATATTCAACAGTTACTCTGCTATTCCAAATTATCTGCATATTACTATGGTATATATGGTTAATGTTAATAAATTGTTACACACTGTCAGTTATTCCTGTTAGAAAAAGTAAAGGATATTTAGAAATTGCTTTAGTGCAATTTCTTATCTAGTTATATCCCACATGATGTGCGCAAAGCAAACTTTATTAGCTGTGTCTACATTTCTGACAATGGTGACTCATTTCCAGTCTTTTTAATGAATGTTTTGGTACTTCAAAATCTTTCAAGACTGACAACTAAATTTACAACTCTGTCCTCCAGAAAGAAGCACCAGAAGTATAATGAAGGTTGCAACCACCAGATGACTTTGCTTCCACATGGAAGGCCCCCAACTGTGGTCATCCCGACTGGTGGATCTGCCCAGGTGAGGACCAACAAGACCGCTGACCACTCAGAGTCATAAAATCTGATTCTGAACAAAGCAAATCAACACTGTTGAAGTTTCATTTCCGGTGGGTTAAAACTTGACCTCTTTGCATTTGGAGGCTGAAGTTCAGGTTTCGTTAATTTACAAGGAAAGAATGTATTTGACGAGTTCATCATAGCCTATGGTGGGGATATTTTGTCATAGCATAAAATCACTGCACAATACAGCATGATTGGCAGCTGCTTTCTAAGAGCAGCCCATGGCTGCGGTAGGAAAGATTGCAGCTGCTTGTGATGGAGAGCTACTGGCAGTCAGTGATGGGGACTTGCCTACAATGTCCCTTTGAACTGGCTGGCCTTCCACATCCCTCACTTTGGGGTTCACCCAATTCTTTGCCTCACACCTACAATTTGGGAAATAAATGGCTTTACTCCTGATAGATAAGCTAGTTCAGGAGCCATCAGGTATACAAAATGTATTTATAGAGAAATCTGAACAAAATGATTGCAGGAGGACCGCACAGAGAAACACTATCATTAAAAAAAAAAGGAAAGGGAAACTGCAAATTTTATTTCTAAACCTTTCCATTAGGAAAGGTTACGAAATTTAGGGAAATGAGCTGCAGCTGATGTGCCTGACAAATAACTCTCACGGAATCTATAAAGTGAGTTTATTTGTGCCATCTTTTACAGGAAGGGCTGTGCGTGAGTTTTGTAGCATTGCCACTGGGGTTGCTGAAACACCCGGCTGGCGATCAGCATTTTGGATGCTCATGAATAACCGGAATATGAGCACCTTAAGCACAAATTCAACAAAGGTTTTTTCAAGTTCATCATCACATATGAGATTGCATCATTCATAGTGGCATTTATAGCCATCAGTACTATACAACCCATGGTAACAGATGACATTGCATGCTGAAAGAGGCCGTGAAAGGTCTTTCATACTGTTTCCTGCTCCTAATGACAGGTTTTACTGCCAGTTAGGACAGAATCCAAACACATGAAGTCATGGTGGCTGTAGGTGTTGATTTGGATATGAAATGTATAACCTAGCTTATGCAGCACCGATGGAGAGGGACAAGTTTTTCGGTGCACGTGTTGTATGCACAATGCTAGAGAAAACTATAGGTGAAGGGACAGAGAGAATGGCCGTGAGGTGGGATATTACCCTGTTAGCAAACAATTAGATGTACTTGGTGGTATGTTTTGTGTTAAGTATGTGTTTGGACGCCCACACACATAATCATTTGGACATCATGCCCTTAGAGTCTATTCTAATTTATCAGAGAAGATTATACATGCCTGTGGGTCCAACTAGTAGGTTTCTCAGCTGGGTGTGATTGACATGTGTATCTCTTTGTATACGTGTTTTTGTTTGTGTGTGTATATTCTGCACATGTATTTTCATGTTTAGCCAAAACTTCCACGTCTATATAAAGCTCATGAATATTTTATGGCTTTTCTTCATGAATTCATTCATGAGTTTTATAAATAGTGATAAATTGAAAAAAATAGTATGTCTGAAAGGCAATATCACTTTACCTATGGATGATCTCTTTCTCTTTTTATTTTCCCTAATTTGGATATGTTTTCCCCAACAGTCTGTGGAAGTGTTTACTGGTCTACTCACTTTTACTATACCCGGGGCATTAAAAGTGAACATAGACATATATCTACTCACTATGTATAGCTACATCTTTTTCAGCCTATAGCTAACAAGAGACCCTTAATTGCACTGGAACATGATCTCTGCAGGGCAAAGCTGTTGAGCAGTGCAAACTTCAGGCCATGTTCTGCTGGATGGGTCCTGCGTTATCTCCAGGTTTGCTGCTCCCCAGGCCCAGCCTGCCGTTGATAGCTCGTGGCTGGGCAGTCTCACATTTCTTTTTGGAGTATAATGTATGTGTGTGTGTACGCGCACGCGTGTGTGTGTAATAGGTAATAGGGGGTAATCCCCTTCCGATGACAGAAGCTTCAAGTGGTTACAAGTAGCAGACCTGCGTTCAGATGCCTAAGGTAACTGTCTATAAGGTGCAAGGTAAAGAAATAATTAATTACACTTACTGGTTAAAATGGGGGCAATGATATGTGATAGCATGCTTTTACTGAAAGTGCTTTGATTCAGCACGAGGCAGGGTTTTTGGTGAAAGAAGTGTCAAGACATAGAGTATTTTTCTGCAGTCAAAGGTTGAATGTAGGTAATCATCCAGTGCAATTTTACCCGTATCAGATGTTCATAACTACAATGCATACAGGGGGAGGAAAGAAGTGAAAGATGGAAGCAGAGAGAAAAAACATCCCCTAAATTCTGAACATACAGTCTTGCTGAGTAACCACATTCATAACTGAGTGGGAGTGATTTGTTCTGACAACACAAGACTACTAATTTTGCTGAATTAACAGCACTACTAGTAGTGGGAGTAGAAGAGGGTGGAAAAAAAAAAGAGATTTGTCATGGACATTCTCAGAGTTCTTAATTACCAGGTGATATAAAAGATATGTGATCTACAGTATCACAAAAAGTTTGGTTGCATCCTTCTGGTGTGTTGCTTAAGCAACTAAGTATCTGGAGCAACAGGCTTTGAAAAACAAGATGTATATTCATATTTTAAAATTAAAGCAGGCTTACACTTGCTGGTGAAAGAAAAAATGCAAGGTCAGCTTGGATTCCTTCTTCACTCTAAATCAGACGACATTTCACCAAGAGTCTTTAAATTAATGTAAACTTTTTTTATTTCTCTCATTTGGAAAGACATGAGTCTAAGATTATTTTCTATTGAAAAGATTAATATTTTCAATGCAAACTTTGGAATCCACTTGGACATCCCAGAGCTTCCAGCTGTTGTTCATGCTATTAGTTAGAAAATCCCACCGCCTTTCTTTTAAAACAAAATTAATAAGAAAAAGCTCTATAGAGTTAATTTTCTGGAATTATGTTAATAAGCACAATTTGCACCATGAAGGTTTACTTTGTGGTTTGTGGTGAGTTTGTAGGGGTTTTGTGAGCAAACCCAAATGTGGTGACAGCAAAACCTTTCCAAAGCACAGGCTTTTATGCTCTAAGCACAGAATTTCCTTTTGTGGTCATGTGTGACGTGGTTTTTGGATAATAAATGTCTGTAATAAGGTTTCCTTAGGCTGGCTCAAAGGGCCTGTGCCTCTATTTTAATGGCTGTCTTTGGAGGAGTTTCGGTTTCATGTATTTTCTTAGAATTTGAGCACTTCTTAGAGACAGTGTTTAATGACTTAGGGGCTGATGCACGGACGTATTGCTCACTCACCACCTCAGACCACGAGCGCTGACAATATACCTCTGTATTACCTTGGCTAGCCATCAAGACACAGTTTTATCCAAGAGAGCCATCCAAGAGAGGTGGCTGGAGGAGAGTGAGCTTCAGGTGGCATGGTGGCCCATTGCATGTGCAGTTAAGAGCGACTCTGAGCTTCTCCCATTTTTCCTGGTCAATACCAGAAGTCCCTAAAAGGGCTGGAAGGAACTGGTGCTGCTCTGCTCTCTCCTGGGACTCAGATGTTCTGCACCAGGAGCATATGTACAGCAGAAGTTTTCCTACTTCATATTTCATAATTTCATCCTCCTCAAGTCTAAACTGGTGAAAGCAGAAATATCCTCCTCGTGACAGTCTGGATCATCTAAACTGATACTATTTTTGTGGTGGAAGAGAGGGCAGAGGAAGGAACCACATTTGCTATAGAAACTGTTTTCTATTCCTACATAATAAAGAAGCAGATGAGGTACTGATTTAAAATAAAGAAAAGCTGAAAGAGGAACCAACATGTTGCCAAAAGCAAACCTACCGAAAAACCCCAACAAAAAGCCCAACCACTGAAAAAACATGCCTTTTGTAAGGCACTCTTTGTCGCAAATCAGTAAAAGTTGATTCCTGTAATGAATTAAAATATTCCAAAAGCTTAAAGCTTCTATCACAGTTGACCTTTAAGGCATGTAGCAGCAAAGAAGTTAATACACTTTGCACATGTTGCAGAGCAACAGGTGGTAGAAAAACCCATGCGGGCTCCTCGCATTCCTTACTTTTCAAACTGGTGGCCCCTGGTATTCTGGGATTTACACTACCTCCCCCAGGCTCTGACTGACAAGCTAATCGGTGTGCTGGGAAGCCCTGAGCTATTGATTCCACTGTAACAGAACACCTCCCCGTCAATGAAACTGCAATGAAATGCTTCAACAACGAAGAAAGGGAGGCATTAGGCTGTTGAGCAACTGGAAGAAATTTGCTTGTAGGTAGTGCAGCAGAAATGAAAAGGCTCTCGGGGGCACAAGCTTGAAAAGCCAGGTTATTAAAAAAGCCACAAAGCTGGAGTCTGGCTGAGTGGAGAAAAATAGTTATGGCTCAGTTAGGCGTGTCTAAAAGGAGGAGGGAGGGGAACACAGCTTTCAAAATTGCGTTAATCCCCCATGTACTTAATTTCTTTTCTTTTATGGCAGCTTGTAGTATAGCAACAAGTATTCAAGCAGTTAATAATTTTAAACAGTTTAGCTTTCCGTAGGCAATATATCTTTAGGCTTAATTAAAATTTTATTTTAGTAGGGGGAAAATATTAAAATGACATTCTGATCATCTTCTAAGATGGAAAATATATGATAATATGAATATTTTATTAGACAAACTATTATTAAACAGCTGGTGCAAGAATCTTAGCCAGTGATTAGGTAGATTCATTTGAAGTGCAGGTCACTATTTCTTAATAACGGCCCAATAGCCTTCCACTTGTAGTAATGTCCACCTGCAGGCACAAAGGTCTTGGTGTCTTGTACCAGAATCCTAATACCCTAAAAAGCAGGACTGGATTCCTGCAGTGCTAGTCCTGTGGATGGTTCCCATTTTTGGGGTAAAAAACAAGCCCAGCACATCAGCTGGGTGCATCTCTCAGGTGATAGATCTGTACTTGGATTAAAAGACACTCTGCTTCAGGAGAGCTGAAGGGATGGGTATTGGAAGGTGACTCAGCTTGGCCAGTTTAATTGGGGTGGGAGTCAGAGGGGAGCTGTCAGAGCTGAGCTTTGAGGCTGGAATTTGCATCTGCTGTTAATTCAGGAGCCTGAGTTTGCTGACCTTCAGGCAACGTGCACGTCCTATCTATTTACTCAGTCTTTTCCTGAGTGAGCTGTCAGTTTTTCTTTTGGAAAGTTCTCTCCCCCCTGCGTGGGTTGTTAAGTACAATAAAAAATCTGTAGGCCTTGATTGCACATGAGGCAAAGCGGTGACTCGCTTAGGCGGCCGAATTAATTCTTCAATGACAATAAAATGGCTGACGTTGTACATAAAGGAAAACCGGCCAAAGAGGCCTTTTTGGAAATTTCCCATCCCATCAATTATCGCCTGTTGTAGGTTCAAGAATTTTGCCTTGAACAAACAACAGAGGTGGCTTTTCTGCACACGGTGTTTTTGGTTGATGGCGGTGGTACCATCTATCTGAGTCTGTCTGTGAATATAAATACATATAGGTGCTGTCTTCCTGTAATGGAGTGCTCTGGTATCGAGGGGAGAGGGAAGCTGGATGCTGAAGGTTAGTCTCAATTTGGTTGGCAGCTTAAACTGTATTTTAAGCATATGTGGCCCAGGTCTGCTGCCTTTGCCCACAGGAGCTGTGCTTGAGTGAGTACCAAGGATCTCATGGCTGCGATGGGCAGAGCTGTAGGAGCAATGCCAGGCCGGCTTCACAGTCACGGTAACATGGAGAACATCCATGAGTTAAAAAGAGAGTCCAGGAGGCAGAGAAAGTATTTAAAGAAAATAACTCTAAAAACTTAAAATCACAGAAACTCAACTCCTACCCATACCAAAGCCAATCAGAATATTGACTTTGATTTTAGTTTAACCAGAGTGGGAAAAAAAAATCCTTCTTTTATTAAATATATTCTGTCTGATGAAGAGTGGCACATGCACAAATAATGGGTCTTTCCTAAAGCTGACCCATATCTCTTTGCCTTAATTCTATTCTTGTCCTTGGATGAAATTCATCTGAGGTTGATGGACATTCACTGAAAACTTGGATTCGTGTCAGCAACATTAATTAAGCTGAATCCAGAAATATGCAGCCCAACACAGAGGAGTTCTGTTTTACATTTCTGCAGTCTGGGCCAAACTCTCATGGACTTTCCACTCATCAAAATGAAATGCTCCTGCCATGAAATGTATATGAGCAATATACAGCTCAGCTGAATAGCAGGCCAACAGCTGTAGACCTTACTAATAAATTCCCTGAATACCGTGTCATCAATGTTTGGGATGTTCTTCTAACCCCAGATATTCCTACTAGTATTTTTTTTTAGATTAATTCGTTTTGGTCTGATGAATGTTTAAATTTTAGAGACTGAAGTGCTTATCTGATGGTGTGAAAAAAACATTGAAGAATGTAGTGTGTCCATTTTTAATGTGACAACTTTGCAGACTTTTACAATGTTTTTATTTTATGCTGGGAATGTTACCTAATAGAAAAAGCAATTATGACCTCTTTTATTTCACCAATTAAACACTAGTGTTTTACAAGTAATTTCGCATTTTAAAATTTTAGTCTTGTTTGTCCTTTAAGGGTCTCTAAATCATGTTTTTCCCTGATGTTCAAGAAATGGAAACATTACAAGCTGTGATTTCCAATCTATACACTATGTGCTTGTGGAGACTCTGAAACTGGACAACATGTATCTCTCAGGACTAGCTCATACCAGTTACTGATATGGAATCTATTTGCTTTCTGCTACTTTGCCTTCTATGAACGTATTTTACAGATTATCATGAACAGGAGGAGTAGGGGGTGGAGGCCTGGAGAAAGGGAGTTCTTTTCTACTATTCACAGAGAGAAATAAAAAGAAAATAATTTCTCAAGATGATCTAAGTTAGGAAGTTTAAAAATAACCAAAGATGGCTGGAACACCTTAGAGAAGATAATCAGATCCGTTTATTCCAGATGATTGTTAATAACCCTGTAATTATTGACTATTATTAGTGAAAATGTAGAAGCAACTAATAGTTGGTTAAAAAAAGAGAAGGTAAAAACCTTGGAAATTTAATGCAAATGGGGTTGATTCCTCTTCAATCAATGGGCTTTTAAGCTTCCTCCAGGCTTTAGATTTGCAGAGAAGTCAGTACAGGCATGGCTTATAGCGGCTGTTAATGCAACACATGCCTGTCATTTGCTGTTGACAGGCATTAATAAAAACCTAATCTGAGGAAATTATGAAAAACCTACATATTATGCAATCTGGTTTATGTTTTGGCATGTGGCAAGCATTGGTCTAATACAAAGGAAGCCATCATATATAAACTTTACTGCCATTGTTTCCACTGCAAGGGCAATTACTTTTTTTTTCTTATTGAAAAAAAAATGTTTGATCCTTTAATTGCCTCAATACTCAGACAGATTTGCTTTGTGGTACCATGGGCGTTACTTTATTTCTTTTTCAGAAGCAAGAATCCTGAACAACCGTTACTGACTCCAGGTCAACAGCAGGGAAATTCAACTCTGATACATCCCTTTTCTGTCCGACTCTGCTCCTCTTTCTCCCAAATGCCGGCTTCTTGGGCATGTTCTGAGTAGTTCCATTCCCTTACACATGAAAAACTTTTAAGAAACCTCTCCCTTTTCTTTTTCCAGCTATGTAACCTCCTTCTCATTAGGGAATGGAGCCTTTTCAACAACACAAGCAAGAAGAGTCTACAACTTCCACAGATTAAATTTTGGCTTTCTCTTTTTCTGTGAGATGCTTCTCTGGTGTTGATGATGATAATCCACATTTGGTTATATGCAATTACACCTTCTCCTGAGTTCATCTGGAGCTGCTGGGAATCCACTGGATTTCCCTGCCTTCCCACAGGCATGTTAAACCTTATTTACTAGTTTCATCCTATACAACAGAAAACATGTGTTATCTCTTAAGACACCATAAAGTTCAGTTATACTTGTAATTTGGGGTATGATTAATTCTTTCATGCTTGCTTGCTTCTCTCTTTCCTTTCTGTCTCTTTCATAGGACTGTTCTTTTTTTTTTTTTGTATGTATGTTTGTAAGCTCTGTGATAAAGTTTTACAATACTGATAATTTTTCTCATTGCCTGAAGTATTGTACAACTAAACTCTTTAAAATACCGAAAATATGAATGCGTAAAGAACTTAAAAAAACCAAAAGGACACAAAGAATAATCAATAATATGAGGGTGAGAAAAGGGGTAAACCAATTCTGTAGATATTCAGGCTGGAATGTGAGTGCTAAGAAAAGTCTTTGGATAAATTCAACACAGATTTGGCCTGCAGCTCTAAACTGGCAATTCCAGTAGAAGAGCAGACCTCTACCCTGTGGTAAAGAGGTAGAGAATAATGCCTCTTTGAATTAGTTTCAAAATGTTGCTGTGATGCAGACGGATTGCTCCTAGATGCCGAAGTGCAGTGCACCAACATAATAGCATATTGTTAAGTCACACTGCCATTAAAGGATATAGTTATTAATCAAATTAAGTCAAAACACAAAGCAAGTACAAATTAGGATCAGATGACATGTCTCACTGTGAGTAGAGGAAAAGGAATGGAGGGAACCTGCCATTTAAAAAGAAAACAATCTTTCATAAAGCTAAAACAGAAGGTGAGGGAATATCCTACTACATAGTAACAGGCAGCTGGTATGTGCTATCTGGACAGTATTTGTCTTTAAATTCATGTGAAGGTCCTAGAGTGCTGCAATGTAGTTGGTGTCTTTCAGAAGCTTGTGCTAAACTCTGAATAGGGTTTGGTTTTGGAGGTGTGGAAAATGTTTACTAAGAAAGATGAAAGTACTTGAAATTTAAGAGGTTTAACTTTTTAAAAATTTTTTTCCCCATCCTGGTATGCACCTTGTCAGTGTAATTTTTTAACTTCATAAGAAATGTTAATTCCTATTGAAAGGTGTTTCTATGGTTGGGGGGATTTAAATTGCCATTTCAGTAAATTCTGTAGAAACATGTAATTTGTGGGTTGTGAAACTGGTCCAAATATTGTGATTTGTGCGTGTTTGTCTAGCTAGCCTTTCACAAGAAGAAACAGTTCACAGGTTTGTGTCACTGATAACTAATCACACATGAACACATGGATTTACCCATGGTTACATGGACATATGTATGTGTGTGTTCCCAAGTACCCCCATATTTCAGGACTCCAAATTCTTCCAGCTACGGTTAAAATTGGTGAGTAGTTGTTTGAAAACAGTGATACTTATAGTGCCTGAAGGTAATGTAGCGACATTCAACAGTGTTGTAGGATACAGATTCTGCATTATGATGTGCACCCTCGCAGTAAATTTAGTTTCTCTATGGATCATCAGAAACAGATATAAAATGGAAGCACAACCTTCCACACAGGAGGAAGGGAGGTCTTTTCCCTCTGTGTTTTAAAGCTGTTGTGTCTGCTCAGGCGTCAGTTACGTGACTGTCACAGAATAATCTAACTTTAAAATGATTCTGATTTTTTGTTTACGGATAGGTTTGCATTTTCTGTAAGCATTGGTTTGATTTGGAACATGTCTGGTAGGTGGCTTTGTGAGTTACCTGTCAACATTCAAGTGTGTTTACTTCATTAATGGTTCCTGAGTGTGAAAGTTTGTTTCCCTTCTGCTCTTGCTTCCTGAGCCTGTGGTTTCCTCATCATCATGACATTGCCAAGCGTGGTGCTAACGTACTACTTCTGCACAAGAGAATGTCATCACATGGGATTACAGCCTTGAACAAAAGCCACAATGGCAAGGCAGTCAATCTCAGGTGAATTGCTTAAACAGTGCATGTTTGTATTAGCTCAAATGTTAATATAGAATGCTCTCTGCTATTATGTATTCGTTATGGGTGACAACACCTGGAGAATATATCTTTCAGAACTGGGCAAATAATAAACACGGGTCTGAATCCATTTCTAAGAAGTGCACTGCGGTGCCACATAGTTTGTTATTACCCTGCTTGTAAGGTGTTACCCTATTAGATGAAGGAGAGACCTGTAGGACCTGGAAACAGGGACACAGGAAAAAGCTCTGAAGGGATACTTAGGGATGATGATCACTATTCCACAGAGTTCAGTAGAATTAGTTGAGTAATGAATGGCAAATAATCTCCTTCCATAATTATGGCCTTTTTGGTGTTAACGAGTTTAAAGGGTATCTCAAGGGTGCATGAGTATGTATCCTGATGAAGAGAAACAGAAAAAAAGAGGATGGCATTTCAGGGAGGTTCTGCTTGAAATCTTGGAAAGACACAGTCCTAATAGGCTACACTCTAGCAATCATTGACCACATTGGTGCTTTATGTTCTTTGAAGGTCAGGTCATCATTTGCTTATACTATGGCTAAAATACAGTATGATAAGCAGAAATGGAAAGAGCTTTCAAGAGTAGCATGTTGTGTGATAGCAAAGATTTTGAAGTCTAAAGAAACAAAGGGTGGAAGGCTCCTGCCAGATAAAAACAGGTCTCTGTATTTAGAGAGGCTGCTATGCTGGTGGCTTTACAACAGACTAAAACCCAACATGTGCACTTCAATCTTCACTCAATAGGAATGGACTTAAAAACCACCTTAAATTATTTGCTCATTTGAGGCCTGAATGGAGGGGAATATAGCAATCATTATAGGGTGTTAAAAACAAATCAGCCCTCATGTAATTGGGCACAGCTTCCCTGAAGCACGTAGAGTTGCACCTGTTTGAACCAGGGCTTCATCTGGTCTGCTGAAGGTGAGTTTGAGGCCCACCAACACCTTTCAGATGGATCTACCATAAGTCAACAACTGATGATAACAACCTTCAACCCTAACAGCAAAAAATCTTCATTCCAGAAGTGTTCGGACCCACATGGGAATACTGGGAAGTAAACCTGTTTTGAGAAAGAATGGGCTTTCTGCGAATAGCTGTGATTAGTTCTGAATGTTCACTCCATCAGTGAACAAAGTAATGCAGCCATCTTTTTCTATTGTGTCTATAGAGATATAGGGGAGATATGGGAGGCTTACACAAATTAAGGAGGATGCATGTATGGTCACATATTAAGGTGATAATAGATTCGAAGAGCTGCTCCTGACTCTGTCTAGATTAAGCAATTCTGATGATGAACCTTAGCTAAAAACAGTTATGGAGATACAATCAGCTTTACACATTAAATATTCCAACCCCAAAAAGGAAACACAACAGAATCAAAGCTTCTAATCAGTTTATGATCCAGAGATTTTGCCAGCCAAACTTATTGGAAGAAGTAATGTAAACAGAAAGATGCAAGCAAAGTCAGTTAAGTGGAATTTAAGCTGTCAAGCTACAGTGTAGAACTCCATTACCATATCTCCTCGTGTTTTTTTTAATAGTATTCTCTGAAAAGCACTAGATGTAATAAAGTCAATTTAAAATTTGTTCTACCAATCTTTTGCATCTGTAATTTTCCCATTAAATGTAAATGCCCATGAGGCATGCTATTTGCATTACATTGCATTTGCAGTCTTTAAAACAAACTATAAATCCCCTCCTTGTTTCATGTGATTGATGCTGTGTGTATAAATACCACCATAAACCTCAAAGGGGGCTAACAGTGACAGTAAATTAAAGTTTTCAAGTCTGGCAGCATCTCAGCACTTCAGCCCTTGATCTTAAGCAGTGTTGTTAACCCCCGCCTCATTGCCCTCCTGAACTCACCTTCCCTGCCCTCCCCCCCCAACTTTTTTTCCCCTTTTCCCCTATTCTATCCCTACTCTGATTTCCTTGGGAAACACCTTTCCATCCATACAAACTGAACCAAGTCAGGAATATGCTGTTAATTAAAAAGAGGCTGCAGCTGCTTGCCAGATAGGAGCAGGTCTTAACTTTGCTGTCTTGGCATATCTGAGTTCAAAACTCTCAGGCCATCTTGGCTTTGTAAACAATAGTCAGCCACAGCTCTCTCGATTATCTAGCACCACTCCAATAATTAACTGGCTTTAAAGGTATTTATTCTTTCTCTGTTTTTTTTTTCTTCCCCTTCTCTTTTCTGATTGCCTTTCTCTGATTCACTTTCAGGCCATACGCAGAAGAAGGAAATTTATAATTGAGAGGAACCTCCTTCAAGGTAGAGGAATGCATCATTGTATCATTATTAGGTAAGCCCACTCTTTATCAAATTTGTTATAAAATTGGCCATGATTTGATCCTGTTGAGTCGTGGTTCTAAGAGGTACCAGCTTCTCCTGTGATATCTGCCACTGTTTAAGCAGAAGACATGATTTATGCCAGAATTCTCCAAAAGGTTGCTCTGCGGGCCAGACACAACCTCACCATAGGTGGAGTGGGCAAGAAGGTAATGGGTTAATGCGTGCTTACCAGCACTAAGGGTCTAGCTCTCTATTTTTCACCTCAGAACCAAGCACCAACAGCTCAGCAATCCATCCTGTAGTCAGGAAAAAACATTTAGTGTTTTTTTTGTTTTCTTAGAAGGCAAAAAATATTTATGAGGGAATACTGATGCTACCCTCCCACACATACCATGTAGAGGAAATTCTTTTCAGATCAGGGAAATGCTTATTGGTAAGATTTTTAAAGCTTATGGCCAAAAGTGGAAGGGAGAGGTGGGGAAAAAAAGGTGAAACTTGAATGGAGATTGAGGCTAATTAATTATTCTAGTCTACTAATCTCCACTGAAGATCCTCTGAGAATCTGCAAGCAGGTAGAGCATCCTAGGTGGATACTACTTGGGATTTGCACAGATCTCAGGAGGAGGGAAGGCTGTGGCAGCTCTCCCATCACCTTATCCTCTCACCCCTCATGATCAAGAGGTTCTTCTGCTCAGGAATGAGATTTCTGTCCTCCCTAGAGCTTTGCAAGTTTCTGTCTTCTGTAAGTCTCTCTATGTGATAACCTTTAGAAGTCAGTGATGTCCGAAGTCCTATGAGGCTTCTTTATGACATGGAGAGCATTACAATTAAAATGCTTTTTCTGCAGCATTTCTGAAGAGTGTCAGTTTTGGTGAAAACTAGGAATGTGCGTGATCGTTTATTTCTGTAAAATGACTGGGATACAAGCAAATATAAAAGGAATATAAATACAAATATAAAAGGACTGCCCAGGGAGACGTTGGAGTCACCATCCCTTGAGGTGTTTAAGGAAAGATTGAATGCAGCACTTAGTGACATGGTCTAGCTGATGTTGTGGTGTTGGGTCATGGGCTGGACTTGATGATCTTGAAGGTCTATTCCAGCCTCAATAATTCTGTGATTCTGTGAATGGAAATAAACTGGAAGTTTGTTGACAAATTTGAGTCCTGAAATAAAACAAGCAATGCTATTCAGACTGGATTCCCGTTAAAACAACTCCAGGGGGTGTAAGTCATTAGCATTTTTTCCTGAGGACAAGTATGTTGTGTGTGTCTTTGCTGAACATTGATAATTGTCTCTAACAATCTGTGTGAAACTATGGAGAATGACGACTCAACAGGTGAATGCTGGTGGTTGTCCAAGTTCCTATAAAAAGGTTTCCTACAGTTTTATCTTGGAATGCAGTCACCCACAATAGCCAAAGGAAACCATCTCTTTGACAAAGAGGTTTAGAGGTGCCCAGATCACGTACAGCCAAGCCCAGGTTTATTCACGCCTTTGACTGATCTTGAGTAACATTTCACTGAATCTTGCCAAGTTTGGATGTTTTAATAAGGCACCAAGCCCAGCCTGGCTTCCACAGCTTGGTCTTGAGTGCTGTATCTTCTCATTATTGTCTTAGGACTGTTGTCTTAAGGCTGTTGATTAGCTGTTTTGGGTTCGCCATGCTTTTGCTGTGAAGGAATTCCGATTGGCAGTCTTATCAGGTAATGGTACAAGGGACTGTGCATGTGTCTGTGCGTGTATTAACACTCTGGCTTGTAGTAACAACAATCATTAAATTGGTGGTAGAGAGAGGTGTGAGTCTGTGAGGCATTTTGCATAGAATCCTTAAAAAGGATGCTGATACAGAAGGACTTCTTTTTGACAGAGTGTCCTTTTAAAAAGGTAAAACTGCTGCTTGGATAATAAAAACAATTAAAAATCTCACTGTTTTCATTCTGCAGCATTCACCTCTTAATCTTTTATACTCATCCTTCTTTCCCCTCTGTCCATTTTGCCCTTTAATGTTCCTTTGAGCTACTTGGACACCCTATTCTTTCAAAATTGTTATAACAATTTGACTGCAGTCAGCTGTGTGACACTGTCAGCAGTGGTGTGGGGACACGGTCCCTAATCTTATGAAGAAGTCGCTGAATGGCTTTTTTAACATGCCTTGATTTCCTTATTAGAGAGAGTTGACTCAACAGCAAGAGCTCAATGTGTGTCTTGCAGGTCAGAGAAATAACTCAGGACATTCCTTCTCCTAGAAATGAATCTCTTGAGAGCTAAGTTTACTGCAATCAGATTCAAATTTACAAAGCAAAATGAGTAAAACCCAATTTTGATAGTACTAATATATATACACACACGCATCTATATATTTTAAATACACTTAAATTTCATTAGCAATGATTGTTTAGAGAAACATCATTACATTCCTGGGCTTGGGAGCCTTCTCCAGGGTTGTGAACAATCAAAGATTTATTTGAGCTTTCTGCACACTGGGAAATGAAGACACAGAATCTCATTATCATGTCTATTAAAAGGCAGAATCTGGGGTACATCTAAGAAAAGATGTATTACTTTTTAAACTGCACTGCAAACTGTGAAGTACTACAGGGACTTGAACTATTTAAAAATACTCTGGGCTTATGAGTAAGAAAAAATAGGGTCTCTTTCCCAAACAGTATAAAAATATCACACCATTAAGTTCTGCTGTTATTACAGTCTTGGAAATATGATTGTATCTACTTTTCCTTGAAGCTGGTTGATCCCTGAGTTTGATGCTGGGGTCAAGGGACCATGGAGGGCTACCAGAGTGAGTTACTTAGGGGACAATGCAATAGGGGCTATGAACAATGACCAGTTAAATTCTAGTTAACCCCAATTATAAACCTTCACCTTTGTTAATTAGATTAATTCATCAGCAGGCACTATGCTTACAGTGTGTTGGAGGTGTGCGATCCAACATTTTCACCATTTATTAAAAGTTAAAATATTTTATGCCATCAGTCTGTTGCACACAAATGGCCATGCAATATATTACTGCAAAGGTAAAATCAGGTTAAGTTTACCTATAAATTAGAAGGTAACATTTATTTTAAGGATCCTTCTTAGAAGTGAAAATTTGCCTCGCAAGCACTTTCTGTAGTTATTAAAGATCTCCAAGCTATGAATCTGAGAGCTTAATTAAAAGCAACGGAGACATGTCCAAGGAAGGAAAGAAAAGGGCTGAACACCAGTATAGGCAATTTTCTTAGATTTTCAACATCTCATTCTCCCCTTGATCAGCATCCAAAATTTTGTGTGTGTTGGTGCAATATCTTAACACACTGACCGCTGGGGACCCGAGTCCAGTCAAGGTCTGTTTAAGGCCACCAGTGATGGTAAATGGGTTGCCTTCCAGAGCTGAAAGCCTGGTTATATCTTTTTTGGTGCCCCGGTGGTCAAACCGCCATGTGGACTTCCCATCAGAGAAGCAAAAGTTATTTTACTGCAGGTGTGGAAAGCAAAGGGCAATCTTGAGCAGCACCTGTTTGGTCTGTGTTGGGTTGATAAATCTTTTTCACAAATGTGAGAACGACTGACTGTTTTTCACACCAGCAAACCCCATGCAACTAGTTTGCATAAACAGAGATGAGTTTTGCTCTCAATCCCATATGTGCAATAAATTGACACAGATCCCACTGAATTCAATGGGAGTAATTCCTAATTTATATTTGTAAGAGACTACATTTTGTCCATGAAATACTTTCAACGGAATGACTCAGACATTTGCAAGTCTTCATAAGCCCCATAACATCTCTGTGAAGCAGGTGAATGCTGTATATATAAAATGTATTTATGTATCTCCAAAGTACGGTTGTGTAAACTGAGGCAGGAGAGCTCAGCTCCTGACAATGTCATATTTAAATTTCCCATTCTAGTGAAAGATCTGTAGTGACAATATTCAAAGGGGCCTACAAGAAAAGTGTTTAACAAAATTAGAATATTTCTTTAATATTTAAAAGTGTTTCTTTAAGAAGTAGCTACAAAACAATACAAAAGAGCAGCATACATCATGAGTCCTTTTTGACTCTCCAGCAATAGTCTAAACACTTTCCTGTGCCCGCAAATCCTGGTTCTTCTTTTCTAATTGTGTGTCATCCCTGGATGAAGGTTTGGGGGGAAGATCTTTTGTTGGCTAACCACCTGGGTTAGCATTCTTTTGAATGCAGAAATGTTTTTCAGATTTGTTCAAGAAGCCACATTTCGGCTTCGGAAGAAGGTATTAAATGTAAGCTTTTGTCTTTGTCTCTGAAAATATGCGTTTGCCTCAGAGATTGCCACAGTAGATTTCTGGCAGTTTATTTCTATACATGTCAACACTCTGCTTGGTTGAGAGGTCTGGATTAAAGAAAAACTTAAAGGAGAGCATATCATCTTCACAGCACTGGAGAGTTGGGGAGCAGCTGAACTAGAATAAATGCTGGAAGAACATCTTCTTAAAGTTGTTACTCAAGGTAAATAGGAAATGGAGTTAGTCTTAATTAAGAACTATGTGTTTGTAGCCGTTGCAATTGTGCTGTATCAAATATCCAGAACACTGCTCTCTTTTTTGTACGCTAAGCAGTGATATTATTATATTAGCTTCTCCTTGAAAACCAAAAGATCTTATGAGGCAAGCTAAAAAAAATTCCAGATTATGGAAATTAATTAAAGCACACAATGCTGCCTTTCTCAATGTTCAGCCTTCAACTAATTAGGGATTAGATTATTCAAGAGCAGCAGATCAATTAGGATTGCTTTCTGTAAAAATCCACAGTGAAATATAGTTACCTGTTGAAAAGTGAAAGAAATCATTCCCAAGTGCAATGCACGGATCAAGGCACAATACTGCACGTTGACAAAATAAATTATGAAAACAATAATCATGTTTATCCAATCTCTTTGTGCAAAACTGTTATTTTGATTCCAGTGCCAGCTGTCTGAAACTTTAATTTAAGTGCTTGCTTGAGGCAAGACATTTGGGATACTAGTTTAGAATGTTTTATAGCCCAAGCAATATGTTTTACTAACCTCAAATACTAGGATGATGATTTTAATGGAAACTATAATATGTACAAGGGGGTTCCAGGATGATCTTTGATTTTATCAGAATGCTTGCGTGACTAATGAACCCCACTAGCTCCCAGCTCCCCAGGAGTTGTGGGAGGCTTCTCTACAGGAGGTGAGTGCTTTATATTTTAAAGGGAGACATACTAAGTAATATACTGCAATACCTTTACACTAGTGTCAAATGTGTGCGTGTGTAAAATCTGCGGAAACAGGTAAAAAACAAGTTATCTCTACATTTCAGTAATACAAAAAGAAATACTTCCTAATTCACTAAACTGTTCACTTCAGTGGCTGCTGCCTGATTCTATGCTTAAGAAGAAGACATTGTCTCTTGACTTGTGGTCTGAGACTCTTCTCCAAAAAATTAGGGGTCCTCACTACTTGCTCCAGAAGGCAGCAAGGTTGCATTGCAAGGGAGAACCTGGCTGAACCCAATGGATAACCAGGCTTCAATTATTCATGCTGGAAGGGCTGTGAGATGTCATTGCTCTTGAAACTGTGGCTCTCCTGTTGCCTCCGCATAGCCCATAGCCTTTGTGCCTCAGTTTCCAACAACACAACAGGGCTATCAGACCGGTTCCTTTCATCCCGTTAATGCTCGTTGCTAGCACTAAGTGCACACCAGAAGGTTTGGTGCAAATATTCTTGAGAATTTTCTGAACCCACTGAAGTAGGTGATGGAAATATTTTCTGTGGTTTTGTTTGCTCTCTTCTAAAATGTTGGATTAAAAATATCAATGAATATCTTTCAACTAAGGGGATTCCAAACAAACGCTATAAAGAATTCTGCGCGCTAAAGGTAGTGTGTTCTGTTGTTTTGTTTTTTTTTTTCTTTCTTTTTTTCCCCCCCTAAGTTTTCTTGTTATGAATGAAATATATCATCCTTTTCAGTGTGCTTTTTGGCACTTTAATGCATAGACTAACCCAGAAATTAATGGCTTGTTGAAATAACAACTTTGAAAGGGATTTTCTCAAAGAATGAGAAAGATTTCATTTTCTACATAGTGGTGTAATGATTCATTCATGCTTTATCAGGGCAAATTTGCACTAATGTATGTATTATATATAACTATACTACATGATATTTTGGTCTTTTTTTTCACTGATTCAAAGCTAAAAATATTTAATTGAAAACAATCAGTCCTGCCTTCTTCATTTCTTATTTTGAAATTAGGATTCAGTTTGAAAAACGAGACTCTTAAATAATTTTAAATACAAAGTAATTCTTGAGTAAGTATTAGTAAAAATTTGGGCGTAGATCTCTTGGGTCAAATGCATTCACTGCATGTGTGACCTTCATGAAGCCATTAAGTCCTAAGCTAACCCTGTGTTCCCCAACCTCCAGCCTCTGGGCCTTTTGCAATGCTCTAGGATGATTTTTCTGGCCCGTGACTTCACTTCTCCTCTGTTTTTCCTGACAGCTCCTCACAACTCAGCTCTGAACTATGTGTGTTGTTCGATACAATTAGCAGTCAGATCTCTGTTCCCAGCTAGCAGCCTTTTCTCTGTTTCATTTCTGTTCTCAATTTTCTAAGTTTTCATTTACCAGTTGCTCTCTATTACTGCCTTTGAAATCAATTTTGCACTCCAAAGAATGTTTGTTGTCCTTGTCTTTGACATATGCAATATTGGGTGGTTATTCACTCATTGCACATTCTTTTTACTGGTGGACATCCTCCTGGAAAGAAATTAAACCACAAACTTTACAATGCAGGTTATCTGACTGCAACAGGATAATCCTAATTTGGAGTTGGTTCATGTAGCATCTTTTTTAATTGTTTTTTTTCCCCCTTTCTGAGCAATAAACTTGAAACATGCTCACAAGGTCAGATGGCTTCATTTGGAGAAAGTTAGGAAAGTGGTTTTGTGCTTTTTTATTTATTTATCTTTACTGCTGGTGACAAAAAATACAAAACCAAATGAGAGATTATTTCATTCAGCCCATTTGTTTTCTCTGATGCAGACTGAATGATTCTAAGTCATCCTGGAGTCCATTGAGTTTAGTATCCGTGAGACAACTTGGGTCATTTTTCTTCTATTAGCATGAGTTTCCATTGCAACAAATCCTTTTCCTGCTCAAATTTGTGTCAGTTTTCGCTGTTAATGGGCTGAACCAGTTCTGATATTAATAAACTGTTAATTTTCATCTATGTACAACAAATAAACAGTTTATTCCTATCTAAGGCTAGCAGATGCAATGTAGTTTTGTGTATTTACTTTAAACGGACTGACATGGCTTTTGTAGCTGTAACTCCCGATTCATGATGTGTGGTAAGAAGTAAATCTGTGAGGTCACCAGAAAAATCACTGCAGTCTAGATTTTTTTCCACTTCTAAGGCAAGGATGCTGCATTCCAAGAAAAGACAAAGGAGGCATGTTTGCAGAACATTTTCAAAATGCAGAGTGATATGCAAGCAGAAAGTACCAGTATCCTGTTCCAAAAAGCAATTATGATAAATGATATCAAATTCCAGTACTCAATAGATCACTCACAGTCTGAGCCCCATGTGCAAACATGCAGTCCTGTGTACAAATGTGCAGCCTCTCAAATTGTTGACTATATTGGCTGAGGTGCTGGAGCATGTCCAGAGAAGAGCAACAAAGCTGGTGAAGGGTCTAGAGCACAAATCTTAGGAGGAGTGTCTGAGGGAGCTGGGTTTGTTTAGCTTGGAGAAAAGGAGGCTCAGGGGACACCTTCTCACTCCCTACAACTCCCTGAAAGGAGGTTGGAGCAAGGTGGGGGCTGGTCTGTCCTCCCAAGTAACAAGTGATTGGACAAGAGGAAATGGCCTCAAGTTGTGCCAGGGGAGGTTTAGGTTGGATATTAGGAAAAATTTCTTCACTGAAAGGTTTGTCAAGCCCTGGAAGAGGCTGCCCAGGGAAGTGGTTGAGTCCCCATCCCTGGAGGTATTTAAAAGATGTATAGATACAGTGCTGAGGGACACGGTTTAATGGTGACTTGGTAGTGTTAGGCTTACAGTTGGACTTGATGATCCTAAAGGTTTTTTCCAACCTAAATGATTCTATGATTCCATGTACTTTGAGACAGAGCAAAGAAATTTGCCACAGCATGGAGAAGCTGTGCTTGAAAAATCTGAGAAATGAGATGTAAAGATCTGTTTGGATGGGATGCACGGGAGTTTAGACCCAAAAGCACCAGCTACTTCCCGGTGTGCTGTCTCCCACAGAAGCCAATGAGAGAAGTGTTAGAAATGTGGCCCATGCAAGTCTCAGAAATTATGGTTAGAGATGGCAAACATTCTGGAAATGTAGAATTTCCAGATAGAATGAATCCATCAGTTTGATTCTAATCTCCACTAGAGACAAAGGAATTAATGTCTCTGTCTCTATTCCACTTTGGACAGATTCCTTGTAATGCTTGGTTTATTTTTATGTGCATCTGTGAAGTATGAACTTTTCCCTTTATACAGAACAAATAAAGAGAGAAGTCCCATAATAATGGAAATCAGCTAAAGTATGTGGCAAAAAGGAGCTGATAAGGTCTAGACTCAAAACTGCAAGTCTGCAGCATTGATTAGAGAGTCATATTTGGCCTTAAACTGATGACTCCCATTGGAAGTAATAAAAGCAGCAAAAAACCTGGAACACTGTGTTTATTCATTAGAAAAACTGTTTGTGATCCTCTTGGTAAACACAAAAGGGAAGTGTTGTAATTTTAGAAGATACCTTTTATTGAAATTTGATTCAATACATATTAAATCTATGGGAGTCTATGACACAGCAGGAACTAATTGAGATTCTGCAGTATGCAAGGAAAGAAATTCCATTGTATTTTTATCTAGTTTTTACTGAAGAGGACTTTAAACATTGAGTGCTGGTTGGGAAAGCCTTGCAGCACAGACATTATTAATAATGCTGAAATCCACATATAGTGTTTCTTATTGTATCTCAGTTACTGGATTTAATTAGCATCCAGTAGTCAGGAAAGAATCAGCAGTAACATTTAACGTAAAGTAAGGTGCTGATGTACCGGGAAATCCATGCAGTTTGATTGTGGTATGAGATAGAAGACCACCCATGAGTGTTACACCCATCAGTATGGTACAGGTTCCTCATTAGCCAGTTAAGATTCCTTCTTTTCATCCTGCTCCTGTAGATTCAATAACTTTGCCTTTACAGTTTGTTTTATTGAACAATGAAAACAGATGAGTTGATTGTTGCAAAAAGCATATATCTTAATATGCATTTTATTCTTTGCCTATATATTTCTCCTGAAAATCCGTAACAGATCATAAAGAACATTTCTTAAATAAAAACACATCTTAAAGGCACCCTGTGAGTGCAATTAGAAACATTTCCCATCATAAAGCAAAGATAATGTTTCCTAAATGCTCTTAATTTCATACATCTGTTATGCTCTGTCATGAATTTTTCTTTCTCCTCCCAAGACAATTTTTGAAGGTTTCTGCCAATGTAATTCAATTTAAAGCTTTTAATGTTGGCTCAATGGGTCATGCCACTTTCTCCACATTTGTATTCGGCTTAGGGAAGGCACAAATATGATGAACGCTTTTCATCAGAAGCCAATATTCATGACAAATAGCCATTTCATTTTTTTCCACTATATGTTGACCATATTTTGCAGTCATTGTTAATTTTTTCTCTCTTTAATGTATATACAGGCATGCACACATGCATGTACACATACATACAGAATCATTTTATGTGGCATTTTCTCAGGCCACAAGTAATTTGTATGGCTTTTAAAACTGCAGAATATCTTCTTTATTCACTTGTTTTCAAAATATGTCTATAACTATTTTGGGGCTGATTACTGAGCAATAACTATGCATTAATTTTTGACATTGTCTTGAAGCTGTGTTCAAAGGATCTGACTTGACATTATGATTAATTTTTAAGATCTGCCAATTCTGCTTGCTGAGCAATCCCCAGGTTCCAGTCCATTTTTCAGTCATTCTGTAACACATTGCTCCAGCTTCGCTTGAGTGTTGCATTCAAAAGAGCTTCCCAAAGTCAGTGTGGATTTTTCCTGCAAAGGCCAAGACTACGCATGTCTTCCATTAGACCAGGTTTGCTAGAGGTAGAACCATCATACTCACATTAATATAGGCTTATCCTCCAGAGCAAGCTCACAGACCTCTCAGCGACTACCTATCAGTCTCAGTTGGGTTTTACTTTCATCAATACTCAAAATGAGTTTGCTGTTGTCATATTTCTGTAGTAACAAGGTACAGCACCAGTGGAGGACTGAGTTAACAGAAGAACTGAATCATGGACCTGCAGTCTGTGTCTCAACATTTGCTTTCATCCCTAATTGGGATGCGGAGTCCTTGTTTCCTCAATGACAGTTTGAAAAGAAATATGTTTGTGTGTTTTCAGTGGAAGCAAAAGTTTTTGACGTTGTTGAGACAGAATTGCCTAGTTTGGCTTCATTGAGATGGCCCACTTCATTTTGTGAAAATAAACCCATGCACTGTACTTTTCCCTGGTGGTAATTTACCTCCTAGATTTGTAAGCAGGAGTCTTGAGGCTCCATTTGTCCCAAAGAACTCAGCAAAATGGCAGAAGTACATCTCCTGCAGTGTTCCTGAGTGGTGGGATGCCCATAATGGGCCGTGACATGGGTTGCTGCGAAGTCTATACCGCATTAGTCCTCTAGGTTAATTCAAATGGCTAAATATGCTGAGGGACCAAGCCAGCTTGCAATGAGATACATAGAGGTTTATGTTCAAAAACTCTTCTCTGCTCCCCACCCCCCTCAGTATATCCTTCCACCCACACAAGCTTTGATTTTATCGAGATAAGAAAGTGATTTTCCAAAAGGGAATTCCAAGCCAGGTTTTGCTAATAAATTGCTTCACTGTCACCCTTCCTGGTATGAGGAGGCTGAAACACATCAAGATCTGCTAGCAGAATAAACAGTGAATCTGTTTTCCCAAGGGAATTAATGGCCAGGGAAATAAAACCAAGGGGAGCTTTTACACTCTCAAACACTGGGAAAAAAAGTCTCAGAAACAGTTAATATCATTAACATAGCCTGGCCTTACAGCCCAGGGAGACGGTCCTTTGCCTCTTGACTGCACACCAGCTCTACCACTGCTACAATTGATCAGGAAAGCAGATTTAAAATATCAGTCTCAGGCTTTTCTAATTATCTTAAAATAATCGTTTAACTGCTTGAAATGAATACAGCCACAAAGCAAACCTTCCAGCCTGTTCACTGCACACTAACAGACACAGACTAATGACCCTAGAGAGCAAGCCAGCCCTTCTGATGCAGCATCATCTGCTCTCAAAGACTAAAGTGACGTGTCCTCTGCTCTCCACGTGTTCCGCGGACTGGGAATGAAGCCACATCACTTCTAACACAATCCCGAAAATGACACCTGTTCGGCACTGACACCACAAAGGGACTTTCAGAGTCAGTCCCTTGCAGCTATGCAATCAAAGATCAGTTTTCAATGAAATATTACTTACTTGAATCAATGTTGTCTTGATTCTTCGTGAAGGGTGCAGCAGGCATAAAATGTGATATTGATTTCTGAGATGTAGCCTCGTCCTCTCTTCATGGCCATTTCAAAAAATGCAAAGTATTTCTTTTCTTTCACACCACAGATCACGTCACCTTTACAAACTGGAGGTCAAGGCCCTTTTATGTTGCCTCATATTTATCTCCTGTCCTTTTTTTTCTGTCCTCCTCTCTTCATCTTGCAGTTTTTCTTTCTCCTCCTTGAGTTTTTATTGCCTCTTCGGCTCTCCTCTTAGCTCCTGTTCTAATTTCTGCCTTTTCCCCTGCTCTCCTGAGTGCTTTTAGATTCTGATCTAATTTCTCATGTCTTCTCCCAGTGCTGCTCTCTCTCCTTTCTATCTTTCTGACCCTCACCTGTTCTCCTTTCCGCATCTCTGACTCCAACTCTGCTGCTCCCCTTATGAGGCTCTGGCTCTGGATTTTCCTCCTTGTTGTTCCTCATGTTGCTCTTGGGTTGTTTTTAGCAGTCATTTCAATAAAGTTTTCCCTGCTGTATGCACAAATACAACGTCCCAGCCTCTCATAATAATATCTCTTTTTTCTAGGTTGCCTCCCATTTCCACGATTAGTAATGAAACTGTAGAAACAACCAGGCTCCTGAAATCTGTAATCTGTTGCTGCCAGCCTCCCGTGATAGATGAGGGTTGTTTTTTTTTTTTTCCTGAAACCAATGTGAATTTAAGTCTATCCCACTGGTTTGGCTTAATTAATTTAGGAGCTAGAGAGGGCTCCAGATCAGAAATCATAAAGCTGAAACTGTCTCTCACTAGTCTATGGCATGCAATAGGGAAGAAGTAATATATTTTCCAGTTATATTTTGGAACAGCAATTTTATATAGGAAAATGACAATTTCCTGAATACATGACTGGCTAGATCACTGAAATGAATATTTTAGCTGTGAAAAGTGCCACAGAGGCTTGAGCAACAGCTAAGATGGGCTGTGTCTGGAACAGCCTCTAACACCAGTGCTTCCCTTGATGCTCTGCGTGGTCTCAGAGGAAGGCACATTATATCCTGAATATCCAAATGATGTTACTAAGCAGCTCGTCTGTTTTGCCAAGATTTTCAAACAATTCTTGCTTGGTTTGTGAGAGCTGAAAAGATTGCAGTGCATAATGACATGCCTACAAATATTCTGGCTGATGTGTTGACTGTCATCCCACACCCTTTGAGCTGATCGTATGTATGGTAATAATTTGATACCAGAATTGGATGAACCCAAAGCTTAGACTTAGGTCTACACTACAAATACTTGTGGTTGCAAGCTTGAAATTCTCTTTCAGTTGCTTTGTGTTTTATTTACTTAAAACATACTCTGAAAGTGCTTATCAGTAAATTCATTCATTAAGGTGAACACAAAAAAAGTCTTGTATGCTCCGTCAACATGTTTCTTTTTAGGTTAAGAAACAAGCAAACAAAAAAGAACAGCATCTGATACAGTATTTAAAATATATTTATGCATAATTCTTTACATACAGGTCCTCCAAAAATAACATTAACCAATTTTCATTGCATCCATGTTTAAGTGCAATGATCTTACTTATTTCCCTTCGTGTGACACCAGTTCCATCCAGCATAGTCCAAGGAGTTCTGATGTCTTATTTTGTATTCCAACTTCTGCTTGGTTTTGATAGCAGAAAGCAGTATTTTCTGCTAGCAAACACCATTACCTTTGTGTTACTCAGACATGGTTAAGACTGTGGACATGGGTCCTCTGTGCTGAGGAAAAAAGTCCTCAGGCAAGCAGTAATCCAGGGTACCCCAGTTGGAGAATTGGATCCAAAGCCTATTTAAAGTGCCATCTAGAGTCTGCTTGCTTTCAGCTTGGCTTTGACCCAGGAACATGCCCTTCTTCTGAAAAGGAAATCAAATTTTGGAAATGAATAAGAAAAGAATGACAAATGACTCTAGCCTGTGCTAATTGCCATTTCATGCAAGTTCCATGGAAATCAGTAGAGCAGCTCCTAAGCTCAGTAGCAAAACTTCAAATCTCACATAGTTCTCCCAAAGTTATCTGGGCTTAGAGCAATGTGGCCTGATGATTTGGTTTATTTTGTGTTTTACTAAGTCAGAGCAGTGTTTAGCCCAAGTTAGTATATCCTGCAATATTTAACGTGAAGTCATGGCACAACACAGACACATTTCTTTTTCAAAGCCGTGTTTGGAAGAACTTAAGAACTTCGAACACTTTAAAGCTATTAAGTGGTCAGCTTTTGAGTTAAGTATGTCTCGGTACTGACACTGATCTTAAAGGAATGCAGCAGTCTTGGCCACAAATCCTAAGGCTTTCTGTTCTGTGATGTGCATGTCCAGTACAAGATTTCTTGTGAGAGGCTAGGTAACAATTCACCCAGCCCTATGTCACTAGACTGGAAGTTGTCTTCAGGAAGGCTTTGCTGAAAGCAATGTCACTTTTCAAAGAGTCTTCATTGGGAAATATTTTATTTCGCTATAAATGCCTCGCAGGAAGAATTTAAATTCAGTAGAATCTAATATAACATGTCATTTTATATTCCAGCATTCCACCAGGCAGAGGTAACATAGTTCAGTGAAAGCACACGTTCCTTCCAACATGCTGCTTAGTTGGCATGGTGTGTATGTTTTAAGTGTTTTCTCTTTGGTTTTGTCTTTCAAAGATTTTTTCAATTTACAAGCTTTAGTTTTTCATAAATGTAACCACTTTTGCTTGGCAAATAGAAGACTGAATGAAATTTGCTGTGAGTGTGCGCCTAACTGAGTCAGAGTCAATTGAATGGCTCAGGAAAATAGTTTTTGGAGCTTTTGCTGTTTGGGCTAATTGGTGGGATTAGTCATTAATATCAGCTTGATAATAATGTGTATCTTAGACACCTGGAATTATTTCTACACCTTGGTAGGTTACCTGAGAGATTTGAACCTAATACGTACCTGTAGACACCTTGGATTTAAGATAACATAGAAGAAAGTACACCTAAATCAGATGGTTCCTATGGGTTTAATCAAAATAAATCCCTGGTTCTGTACATACTCAGACTAAAAGAAGCCTGGAGATAGGCCATACATAAATACTTTATAGAGTGTTGTGTACACTAATTAATAAATACAATTTTCTAAGAGCTTATTGAACCTTGAATAAACATTGCTTAAACAAACGGATGCAAATTATTAATAGAAACTGTAATCTCCCTCCCTATCTATTAGAGATAATCTATTATTATTCTTATTTGGCCCTAACTACTTTGATACCAGAAGATTAGAAGAACAAAACAGTTTAGCTTTACCAAATAGGAAAATAAAATGTTCCCAAGCATGAAAGAAATACTTTTAAGACTGGAGTCCTGTACCAATCAAAGAATAACAAATCTGGTATTGCCCAAACCTTGTTTAACTTCTAATGGTAAAGCCTGTGCCTTGCACAGTTAGGTATTCTTGCGTGACTGCAGTGTTGTTTTATGTACGTGAACCAACCTTGCAATATAAGGTGACAAACAAAAAAGATGGAAAAATATATAAAATGGAAAAAAAAAAAGGTCCACTCGGCACCTCAGGCTTTAAAACTCTTCTTACACACTTCAGCACGAAGTCTATTAAAGCGGAATATAGTGGAAATACAATATACAGCAATGAATGTCTCCCAACCAGCAATTTAGCGCTAAAGCTGAGGGCAGTTCTTATGCACCGACTTTTAATACCGAGACGATTTGTGGTCTCACAAAGTTCCTGCCTTGGGCAAGAATTGTGCTGTGCTCTAATAGGTCTAGTTTGTTGACTGTCAGAATAATGGAGAAATTGGTAGCAGAGGGCCTGAGCGCTGTAAACAGCTGAGATAATTAGAAGGTCTGTCAGGAGGAGAATGAGGCTAAAGTAGTTTACGTGCTGTCACAGGGCAGAAAGTATTCATTCAGAAGGCTGCTGGATAATGCAGGATGTGTTGCCTTATGTCCTAGCAAGCTCATCTGGAGGTGGGGAAAGAGTGCTTCTTGTCAACTTAGTTGGTTTGCTCTGCTGCCTTTCCCACTGCAGGCTTGCAAGTTTATATTTCTTATTATTAAAATAATACGTCTTGCAAGCAAAATGCTGACTTGCCTTTTTTAAGCCAAGCTGCTGGGTTAATAGGAAGCTTGGAGCTCGGAGTCAGGCAGGGCAGCACAGGGAGGCTGAGAAAGCTGCAAGGGCTGAAGGAAGCTGTTCATGCAGAGCAGGCACTAGAAGCTCCCTCTCCCCCCATAGAAAAAGAAGCCAAGTGTGTGGTTATGTTACGAACTTAACAGAGGATACTCCTGTATCGATGGAGCAGTGCTCCAGAAGTTGTTAACACAAGAAATCTGGTGCCATAGCCAAGAAACTAGACAGTAGGGAGTCTAGCAATCTAGAAACTGCTGCGACTAGGCCATCTCTAGGCAACAACATGCCAAGGGATGAAATAAGCCAAAGATTCCAAGGCTGGTTTGTGTTTCTGGTTATTGGTTATAGGGAAAATGGAAAATTTGGAAAAATGAAGGCTAGCTCTCTTCTGCATAGAAAGTCTTCTTGGAGTTCAGAAACTAGGTAGCCAAAAAAGCAATCGCTTGACATCAATGGTATTTCACTAAATACAGAATTAGTGTTGAATTCCTGAACTAATTCAGGAATCAGCAGGGTATGAAGTTATGCTAAGGTTAAGAGATGTTAATGCTTAATAACAAGCAAATATTAATAAGTTTTGAGTTATAGAGAAACAGGGTGGGAGAGATGGAACAGGCATGTGGCGAAGAGACCTTTGTCCTCTCCTCACTCTGCCATTAACTAGAGTCACACATTAACTGCTCCCACAAAAGGCTCCATACCTCACCAAAGTGGCTGGTGGATCTCTAGGTGTCCAGCGATTTTCAAGTTGTTGTTTACAGATGCTGCCATGGCTTATATCTCACAGCGTTGGACGGGGGAAAAAGGATTCTTGCATGCTGTTTTTATTTAATCTGGTTCTCTCCGAGGATTACCCACATTTTCCTGAAAGTGTGGAAAAGAGAGAGGCTAGACTCTCAGGCTTGGACCAGAAGTTTTTAAAACTTGGATAGTCCGAAGCCACGTCAGGGAGGAATACAAGGGACCTACTTGCACTCAAATATTTTAGTGACATCATTCAGACAGCAATATTTGGCCCTTTCTCTCCCGCAACATTCACATCTCTCCTTACCCCAGTGCATTTTAGCATAAGGGGGCAGATCAATCCTTGATAGAAATTTCTGCCCCTGCTTCCCTCAGTCCTTCTGAACACCTGAATGGCTGTTGCTTTAATAATTCGGTTGTCTTTTTGACAGGACCAGAGGGGTCTTTTTTAAGCTCCTGCAGCACTGTGCAACAGCAGGCAGCAGACAGTGGAAGATTGCACTGGGACTTAAGAGCAAACTCCAGCTCACTGTCACTGGCTGCGTGCCAGACAGCTCAGCCTGCAGAGAGCAAACCCTTTCAAAAGGCTGAGCATGGAAAAGGGAGACTGTCAACATCCCTCTGAACAGTTAGTAGGGGGATCGTCATAGAAAAAGGGAGCGCATCTGAAAATTGAGGTGTATGGGGACAAGCAGCGTAAAAGGGCTAATTATCTTCCTATTCCCCTTGCGTGCTTATTAAAGACCACCAAAAATAGCATCTACTTAAGGATGAGAATTTTTTTTTTCCCGCCTGTTAAGTTAAATGGATATCCCACCTGTCATTTGGTGAAGTGGAATCACTCATGGAAGATGGAGCTGGCCAGAAGCCACCTCCTGACAGCCAGAGGCAGGTCTGAACAACAAAGTTTGGATTGAGATCTGAACTTCTCTCACATCCAGATATGCTTGGATCCAGGACGCTGGCTGACACCCATCTCTGCTACATCTATTCTGTGATTATGTGTAAATGGCCCTATTGCTTCCCACTACACTCCATGTAATCACTTCCATTTGGGCATCATTCTGCAAGAATATCTGCTGTCATGATGGCCGATGTGTGATGCTTTGCTGGATGAAAATTCTCTCCTAACCCTTAAAAGACATCAGTTTTCACCTGGAAACATACTAGTTGAGCTTTACTGATGACAACTTCCATATTTACTGTTCTCATTATTAAGTCAGCTTTAACTCCAGGTGTAAATGGGGCATCCTTTCCCAAACTGGTACCAAAATATTATATGCTTGACAGCCTGTGTGCATGTGCGGTGGGCCTGATTCTGATTCTTCCTTCCTCCACATCTGTTTTATGCCTGTGCAAGCCCATTGACTTCAGTGGAATTGTTTCTGATCGGAATTTGATGAATACCATATTTTCCCATGTATCACCCACGGATTATCTATAAAAACTGTGATTCGTCAGCAGTGTGGTTTATACACATATGTAAGTAATGCGCGGGGAAGTTTACTCTGGGGCACCCTCTTTCCCAGTAGCCCCATTGTCTCTAATTCCTCTACCATTTGCTTCTTTTACCCCCAAATTTGCCTCCTTCAAATGCCTCCCTACCTTGGGTTCCGCCTGCCCTCTTCACCTCTGATTCTGGGTGGTTTGTGAGAAACCATCTGGGGATGTATTTTCAAATGCCAGTGGTTTTTAGGGAATACCCAGTATGCAAAAAACCCAAAACTAACTCATTTTTTTTTCTGTTTGCTCTTTGAAAAGTAGAAGGAAAAGAAATCGGTTGGGTCAGCATGAAGGGAGATTTTGAGTTTTCTAACTGAAATTAAAAGTGGGGAAAAAAAGGACTTGCCTTACATGAAATGTTTCATTTCATTGACAGGTATTCTTTTTTAAAGCTCTTTAAATGTAATTAAGTTTGGCTAAATTAGTCTGAAAGTGCCCTTCTGAAATAAAAAATGAAATAATTTGTTATGAGAACATTAAACCACAACATTCTGACTTTTTCTTCCCATGCCTCCCAATAAGTTATTCACAGAATTTAACATGTATTCTGTGAATATGTTTCTCAGAAAAAAAATGCCTTTAAAATCTACTCTTGATTAACATGAGGAAGGAGCCTGTGTATTTGAGGAATCATTTACTCATCCTTAAGGTGGGAAAAATGAACAGAGGTGAAGGTCAATAAAATCCATAATAATTTTTGGCACTTAAGCTCTTTTTGGAAGTCACGTACACAGCTGTGATAAACTACAGATAATGTCATGTATCTAACCCAAAGTCATACAGTAAATCACTGGCAGAACCAGGAGTGCAACTGCCCTACGTTTGGTTCCTTGTAATGTGTAGTAACTGCTTGAAAATGTTTTTCTTTTATATATATATATATAAAAAAATATGTGCCAAAAGTGTAATTTTCACTTTGTATTGTGATCTTCCCAATTTTTTTTTATAGTGAAGGCTGCATGTAGCAATCACGGTTGGATGTCCTCTATTGAACTTCCACCAAAAATGTGGTCTCATTTCTTAAGAAAAGTATTCAAAAACTATTGACCTCACATACACTTCAGCTACTGTCAGAAGAAAAATGCAATAAATAGTGCTATGCAAAGAAAACAAAATGATTATCCAACAACCTAACAAGCAATTACAAAGGGCAAATTACTTGTACCCTCTGTAATTTTTTGCCATTAGATAATTAACATCAGAAGTATTAATGATCATTTTAACAAATTACCATGTAATTATGATGCGTTTCTTCATTTAGTCATGCATATTGTACAAATCCTTCTAAGATTTGTCTATTAATCAAAAATACATTATTTATTGGCTTACCTGAGTAACAACCCACACTGGTAACTAAACCTAATACACAAATGCTGTAACTAGCTGTCAATCTGTGGTCACCAGAGCAATTCTGAGTGGATGCAAGTGTGTCGCTGACCAAACTCAAATTAAGGATCAAATGGAACACTGTAATAGGTCACAGTGTTCACTGGGATCACAGACCTAGAAATGTCACATCTCTGACTCGTGTTAACTTCATCTGGAATGAAAGCTAAGAGTGGAACAAACGCACCCAAGAGTTTACAGGGCCAGCACAGGCTGGTGGCAATGCTGCTTCTTGGATTAATTAATTTCATAACATTTCCATAATACAGTTTTACTTAGTGTACTTTTCATAATCTAATTTTAGTTGAATTGCTTTGCACAATCTGCTCAAAATGTGTTTACGATTCAGAATTGTTTAGAGTCCCCTTTTCATTTTGTGCTTAGCTGCCTTTGTAAAATCTGCCTAAATTGGTGAAATAAATTAGGGGAATGCTGCCAAAGCTGTTTTTTGTACTATCCTAACATTGAAACCAATTCACTTGGGCCAGATTTGTAGCACTTCCCATGAATCCTCTCCTAGAGGTATGTGGACAGGAGCCTGGCTGGAAGAATGAACTTCAGGAGTACACCACAGATTTTTCTGTGGGAAGAGGATTTTGGATGATGGGGCTGGAAAGCTGATTCCAAATTACCCATTTCCAATTTGGGAACAGATATGGCCCATGTGACCTAAGCATCTTGTCAAGACAGCTTGAATTTGAAATTGTGAATATGCATGTGGATGAGCTACAGACCCAAAATGATTCACACGATGATATGGCATATCTATCTGAATAGACTGAAATTCCCCCTTGGGCAAAAGGCCGGGAGAAAGCTCTCAAAACTTGGCTCACATAAAACACGAGTCCCATGGCTTTACTAAAACCCCCTTGGACGGTATTAGTTGTACATACGACATACACATTTAAAAAAATTCACGATCCCCTTCTGACAATTCATGAAGGGGGAAACGATTTGAAATAAATTATTCATTACAGAACTACTCGGCTTTGGCAACAAATCTGCAGGTGAAGGGAGGAGGGGAGCTATTCTAGGTGCAGTGGTGTGTTACAGCCATTTTCAACCCTAAATGTTTTAGTTTTGTGATGAGTTGACAATATCCTGCCATTTTCTTCATTTCTTTGCCTTTTGTGGGCTCCTGCAGGCTTCTTCCTCTCAAGAAACCCAGCCCTTTACAGGACTCAGTATCCAGAGGGGTGAAGCATGGTTATTGCTCTTAAAAAAACTATTGAGTTTTCTTTCCTAGGAGAGACTGTAGTTCTAGCTCGGGTTTCCTCACACCTTGATAATGCCTTTTTCTAGTGCAGTTTTCTGCCCAAGGTCCATCATACCTGCAGTGCTGCTCTTCTGGATGTAGGTAATAGCAGTGAGAAATGAACAGCCGATGGCTTTTCAACAGGACTTCTGAAATAATATTAAAAAAAACATAATTCAGGACTGGTTATCTTGCTGGTTGAGTAAAAAACTTAACTCCCTCCCATGCTTATATTTAATAACGTTGTAGGGATCTGAGGGATGGAGCTCAAGGCTGAATACATCAGCTTGAAGGCTGAGGAGTGAAATCCTTGTCCCACTAAGATCTGTGGCCCAACTTACATCCTCCAGGCAGGGTAGGACTGCACTCCAGATATCATTGGCCATTCATTTTCATGAACATCGAACTTTTCTTTTTTTAATTAAAAAGAACAATTTTTTTCCTGCTACTGCCATTTCCAGCTGCCTGAACAGCTATGATGACACCTTACGAAGTTACCATTACATTGCTGATATTAGTATTAATCACACGTTGCTTGATACTGTAATTGAATAGTTTTTACGCAGATGATATTAACTGATAAAATATGGCATCCTCATGAGAAAACATTACCTTGAAATATTAGCGTTATAATATGTTAATTTCTATGGAGGATACGAGTACAGATATATGAGGAGATGTAAATTTCCCAGCACTTCTGCTGACAATTTCCATGTCAACATAATTCTTCGGAATTCATACTCACTATTTTGTGATGACTTATATGATGATGTATAACAACTTAAGGGGTTTTTAAAATGCAGTATTTTGACTAATGCAGTTTAGTAAATAGCACACGGGACTGTTTCTTCCTTTTGATTCTGGGAAGGCTGACACAAGCCCTTGGTATCACCAGGAAGCCACCGACCTGAATGTCAAATCCCAAAGCAATGGCTTTGTGCACATTGCGACTGTATTTTAGCAGTGAGAGAAAAGGTTCTAGTGGGAGACAGCAAAATCCCTACCTAAGTATCACAAAATTGAGGCTAATACAGGAAAAGAAAGGAGAAAAAGGATAGGTGGTTAAAGGGAAGGTCTGCATGTCTTGCAGAGCTGATGGAAAATGAATTCAGGTTTGAAATTCATGACCGGTAAAATAGTACAGACAGTTTATCCTCTCTGTAGACTCTTAATTCTGATTCATCTTATGTTTTTCTTATGCTGTGGGCAGAGGAGTCCCCAGGAAAAGTAGAGTCTGATGGTGTACTTGTTAAGATATACTCATATGAACTATGTCAGGGCCCACACTCACCCTTGCTGCCTGGACAGAAAACACAAGGTCCACTGCACGCTGCCTCGTTTCTTGCTCTTATTGCTAGAGAATAGTTTGCACCAACACAACTCTGCTGGCCTTGCTGGCTTCTGATTTAACACTGATGTGCTCCATGGTTTCCTCAAGAAACAATCTGGAATCACAAGGTGAGGGCCGGGGAGTGCAGAAAGGCACCCTGAAGACAGGAGGGAAGACAGCACTTGGGGTTCTTGCATCCAGAAACAGGCAGCTAACCTGGCCGTCTCTCTCTCTTGGACTAATCTGAATTAATTGGTGCTATTTGTGCCTTTGATACTCAAATGCAGAGCCCGGGGGTGGGAGTTCTCATGAAACAAGTGGCCACTTGGGAGAGCCGTCCCAGGTCCAATCATGTCATGGGCTCATTTGTCTCCCACAGTAATTCACTACTCACTTCAGTCACTTTAAATGTAAAACAGCTGCTGCTGCTTAGCCCTCTTTTAAGGTACCTAACCAGCAGCTTTAAACCAATCCTGAATGGGTCCCATCCCATAATAGTCTCTCACACAGTGGTCATTTGGAAACAATTAACCCTTGATTCAAGATCCTCTTAAAGAATCCTTTTCCAGGCCCTCCTCTACTCTGCTGCAGCCGGTTGCATCACTGCCTCGAGTTCCTTGGCTGGGAACAGCTTTATCCTTTAGGATTCCTGTGCCGTGCGCAGCAGTCACCACCTGTGTAGTGCTTGGGGAGGGGGGCACAGCACTGCCAGGGTTATTGTATGGATGTTGCCCCTCTTCACCCATCTGCACTGATGAAAATTGAGGCTACCAAACCAAACAAGCTGTCGCTTTACAAAGAAAGATTTTCTTCCTCTGTTCCCTTCTCCCCCCCGCAGTACCTGGGGGTCTTGTTCGCTTTGCACATGTTTGGCACCGCTGCTACCCCTCACCTTGCTTGCTCTCTAGTGATATGAACTGGACATTAATCTGTTTTAAGGAGAAGCATCTGGCTTTGAGCTAATAAAATATCAATTTGTAACAGGGAGGAAAAGGCTCAGCAAGAGGTCCGCGTGCTTAGAGCTTTGAGACCCAGTTTGACTTGGGAGTTTAGTGCCACTTGTGAATTTTAGGCTGTGCTCTCAGCACCTCAAAACCTTTCTCTTTGTGGTGGCCTCAACTTTTTCCAGAAGTGCTGTGTTTTCAGACTGGTGGCCTTTACTGTTGTCGGGGGTATCTCCCAGCTCTGAACCCTGCAGGGCTGCCCCTCTCCCATGCCCCCCCCTCCACCTTTCCCTTTTCCTAATGGCTTCGTGGCCAGATGTGGTGGCCCCTTGCTGGGATGTTAAACTGGCAACACCCTTGATCCAGGCAGACAGACACTCAATAGCCAACTTCTGGAAAACCTCCCCCCGCACTGGCCGGCTCTGACACAAACCAGCTGAAGACATTGCAATGCCAGAAAGTGTTACAGCTGGACCGCCTGACAGATTGGCAGCACACACGCTGATTTGGGGACTGTATTTGGGGGCCTGCAAAGTACTCACTGTCCAGGCACTGAGCCACTAATCACAGTTTACATTAGGCAATCAGATACTTTTCCACTACTGAACGATCTGCTCTTTTTTCTTTTTTTTTTCTCCCCTTTTTTCACCTTACGGGACCCTGTGTGTATATACAGTACCTCTGTGCTGCACATCTGCACCGTGTTTTAAGCCATATCTAATGCATAGCTACTAACATCAGCGACACGGAGCCCAAATCACTGCTGCTCTGATTCCTCCTCTTCACTCCCCATGCCTGATTTTTGCCAGTTTCTGTGCTGAACCATTTGATTAATTTAACCTGGAGGTTATCTAGCTATGGAAAAATCCTATAGGACTTCATACAAAAAGGAAGGCTTTATGCCACTTTATAGGAGTTGGCCAGCCTATGGAATCCTGTGATGCTTTTAAATACAACTCCACTGATCAGATCTTCGGTGAAAACAATAGATTTTAAAGTAATTTCTTTGGCATGCTGCTGGCTTAATCACTTTTACATAGAAGTGTTTCATTAGGAATGAATCTATGTCAGCCCCATATGCCAAGTCTGATGTCTGCATTGGCCCAGCCATGATGCTGTAGATATATGTTCGTGTAAGATAAGTGTGCCATGGCTGGATGTCTAATGAATATGGCCTCATTTACAATAAGAAGGACTTAGACCTGGCTATGACCCAGATTTTCTATTCCAAAGAAATGCTGACATTTCGGAAAACCTGGGTCTCTCTCAGAATGAATAGCTGAAATTTTTATATTTTCCAAGCCAAAAAAGGTGCTCTGAAAAATATGTACTTTATTAAAACATTAAATAACAGTTAGGTGCCAATTTAGGAAAAATATATAAACACAGAACATGAAAATTCATATTTTAATATAAACATTGAACTGAAATTAACAGAAATGTTTTGATGTTCATGAAATGAGATATCATAACTTCTTCTCACCAATGTTTTTTTGCCACAGCTGATCTATTCCTATGAAAATGTTTTGATTTTAATGAAACGGTATGGTTCCCACTGAATAATTATTTTGTAAAACAAAGGGAAATGAATTGTACCATGTGAGAGGGCCCCAGACTTGTCCCACTGAAGAAGGAGTTATCACAGTTGATCTAAATGAATTTCCAAGCATCCTGTGTTTGCTTGAGGAGAGTCAACCCCTCAGGTTCAAGCAGAGCAAGAAGGATGCTTTAATGTTTTGACAAATGTTTAACTGTGCTTTTTAGGGTTACTATTGCCCTTATTGCTTTTCCTTCCCAGTCATTGCAACCAAATTTTGCCAATTATGGCTCAATTTCTTTATCTAAAAAAAGTAGCAATACTGCTGTTTACACCTTTCCTAAAGTCTCTGCTTAGGTAAAGCACTTGTAAGCAGCAATTAACCTTATTACACAATTCTGGTGTGTAAACACACTGCTGATGTGAAGAAATGGGCACCCATACTGTTGTGCAGATCAAAAACAAACAAAAAAAGGGTTTATTTTGTGCCCAGATTGTAGTTTCACGGTTCCTGGGGCAGAGCTGATGCTTGCAAGACAGTTGGTTTCCTTCCCTAGTGAGTCTGGGATGTGACAACCAGCAAACAATCCTGATGACAAAATGTGAGCTTTGTGAGAGGGGAAGGACGTCGATGAGGTAAGTATCGTGTATAACTCTGACAAGGCAGTGCGTGCATGCACACACACTCAGAGTCTGAGTGAGAACGGAGTGGACTTGAGAAACGTGTTATGCATTCAGGCAACTTTGATGTGCCACTAATGAAATTAAGTGTTGGAACATAAATGTTTTAATTTTAGTGCGAATGCTCTAAGCAATACCCCCTCCTGCACCCTTCTTTCCCACCCCCAGCCTAGACTAATCCATTTAGAGGCAAATTTACATTTTATTTCTCCAAACCCTATTAGCATTAATATAAAGGTCAGCACTGAAAAGGCAGCTTCAGAAGCTAATGTGCCAGTGTGCTGTGCTCTGTGACCAGATGAGGGCACGTGGGTCTCTCACCCACTGAGTCTGACAAGAATTTGTAATTTAAGAGGGCGGTCCTCTTCTCCAAACATCCCCATAGCTCATGGAGATGATCAGGCCACACTCTGCAAACCAAGTGGGCCTTCTTTTCTTCATATCAGAAGGGGAAGAGGGGAAAAATTGCTCTGTGAAAAGCCCTTGATGCAGTGGAAAAACTGTTGGCAATATTTAAGGGCTTCTGGGGAAAAAAACATTCAGATTGGGAAGGGTTTGGCTCCAACAGTGATGTGCCTTGGGTCTCCCTTATTATAGATTTTATTAACAGGTTATGGGGAGTGCAAACAAGAGCGGTGCTGGCTGGGAAATTTGGCACCTCTCAGCCCATCGCTGGCTTCTGATGGAGTCCGAATTCTCCATCAGGAATATCCCTGCTGCTGAGTGATGATTGCGGAGCCCTGAAGAGAAAATTACTCTGGTTTCAGAAGCGCAAAATGTCTGTATGAGAACTGTATGAGCTTGATGTGGTTTGTGGTTTGGTTCCAACCGAGAACCCTGCCCTGGGAAAAAGCTTAATAACCCAGAGTAATCCCATTGCATGTACTGGGCCTTCTTATGTGTATAAAATTACTTACGTGCTAATTTTTCAGAGGATGAGAGCCAAGGATCTTGACCATGCATGCTGGACATCTAATTGACTCATGGCTTTGTGTCTAAATCATGTGAATTTTATCTCAAGTTTCAAACAGATGTTTGGTCTGAAATCCTAAGTCTTAAAAAGGAATGAAGTCAGCTTCATCTTCTGGATCAAGATCCTGTGAAATTCCTATTTTTGTATAATCACAAAGCAGACGCTGGGGTAAAGCTGAGTGCTCCAAATTAACGTCATTCCTCCAGGCAAGCTGCATCATGCACTACATTGATTTTTTTTTCCCTTATACATCGTGGAGTCTTCCTCCTCCTCCTGCTGCTACCATTAGTACTAATCCAACACTGAAAAGCCAAAGATTTCTTTCAGAAAACCCTAAAAATAATAAATCTCAAGCCCCAGAGAAGCTCTCAAGATGCTGTAGCTTGAGCTGTCTAATTCAAGAATAAACTGATAGAGCAGGTGGACATGCTAAATGTCGTTAAGTTTGCAAGAGCCCAGCCCTGAGGAACACAAAGGTAAGAAGTATATTCCACAACAAGTGACCCCTGACCGGGAACTCCCTGCTACCTGTCCCCCTTGCTTTTAAATTAAACCAGTAAGCCTACTTGAGTATCTAGCTTGTTTCATTTGATGCCACTCCAGGGGAATCACAGCCTCTCAGTTAAGCTTTCAGGGTTTCACACGTGAAACCAAAGCATGGAGTCTCCTGGATCTGATATGGAGAACTGAGGCAGGAGATCTGAGTGCCACTGCTGTCCCTGCTACATGGCATGGACAAATTGTTTCAGCTCGTGCCTCAGTTTCCTTCTTTTACACACACGCATGCCTGAAAAGCACTTTTGAAAACTCCAGGTGGAAATATGTGTAGTGCGTCTTTTGTTTGTGCATTCTGCCAGTGTTTCTGTATCTCCTTGTGTTCTCAGGGTTGTATCAGTGATCTTCATTTGACTTTCTTTTCAATGTGCTCAAACACAAACCCATAAACAAAGAATCAACAGCAAAGCCCAGATGTGCCTCTATAGGTGAGGGCTGAAGGAATGCCATAGTTTTCATGCCGTCACATAGGCAGACGTTTGGAAGATTAGGGACTGCTGAATGCATTGCTGGGGATCAGCACTAAGGTATTTGCAGTTGTTTCTGTAATCGTGTTGCTTGGGGAGAAAATTCACAGTATGCCTTGCGCCTGCCCGCCTCCCAGACATGCACCCTGCCACCTGTGTGCAGTGTTGGGCTGGTGTTAATGCCCTGTGCCGTGCTAGAAGCCGTATAAATTAATTGACTGGCTAAACACCTGCTCTGTGTTTGTTTGGTTTTTTTCCTTCCTTTTTTTTTTTTTTTTTTTTTTTTCTTACAGTTCTCTGTTTAACTGGATGAGTTTTCTTTTTTTTTCTTACCTTCTTTTTTTTCTTTTTTTTTCTTTTAATCCATTCAGGACTCTGTAATAGGGCCATAGACAGTTTTCCTGCATAGCAAATACAAAGCTGGACATTTGTGGACTCCCTTAACATGAGCTAGGGTGGAAAAATCAGGGTCTCTAATCCACACATTCAAATTAATTGACATAAAGAAGCAGACCTTTAGTAGTATTCATTTTATCCCATAGTCTCCAAGAAGGAATGGTTCTGTCCTTCCTTGTCTCATTTTCATGGTCAAATGATTGGTTTCCCTTCTTCTCATTTTTGGAGGAGAAAAAAAATTTGATCAATTTGCATTCTTAGCTTGGTTTCCTACAGAAGTGAATTTCACTGGATCTCTCTATGTGTACTGGGTTGGATGGGCATTACTGCTCTTCTTGATAATCCTGACTCTGTATATTTCAGACAGATCTGAGAGAGCAAATTATTAAATTCCTGTAAGTTTGTTAAGAACAGCTGGACAGAGATGAGAGGCTCTAATACTGCACCCATTGAGGGAAAGACCATCACTTGTGATCAGTACTCCACCAGAGAATCCACATCAGAGTATGTCTTCCAATGCTCTACTCACAGGCAAAGCTTCAGCTGATCTTTTCTGGGACACTAGAGACTCTGAGGACAGCCTTTGATGCCATGGGAAACCAAGTCATCTTAGTTCTGTTAGCTACTGGCTTACTTGTTGCTTGGAAGGACAGTTTCACTGAGCAAGAAAAATCTGGGGAAGCTGACTCCAACAAAAGAGCCTCATTTTCTCAACACATGGAGGGGCACAACTCCATAAATTCAATGGTTAGAGGCCTTACTGATTCATATTCTCATTAAAAAGACAACCAGGTCCTATGAGAAGGTGTGTCTCCTCACTGTACATCATTATGT
>VZZY01003661.1:0-12248 GCA_013400335.1 Eurystomus gularis
ATGATGGGGCATCCACAAGTTCTTTTTCAGAGCAGCAGAGATTTTAATTTTCAAGTTTTGCGTATTCCTATCTTGGATGCTGTTACACTCTGTGGAAAAGTTGTACCTGGCTAGAATGCGAGTGCCTTAATTATGTGGTGTGCATCTATATTTATTTGCTTGTTTTATACATATTGCACAAATTTCTGTCACATGAAATTAATTCTCAGTGCTCAGACATAGTATTTAAACTCATGTAAATACAGAATATTTTTTGTAAGGTTTTTCAAAGAAAAATAGATTCTTTTTTAATTGTTCATGCCTTATGTGGTTTTGTCTTGCATGTTTTTTACTATATATGAATCCTCCCATTTAGCATAACTGAGTAACACCTTGGTTTTGTTGGTTTTTTTTGGTGTTCAGTGCTTTGCCATACCACATCCACTGGGTACAACAGACATGTTCTCTTGTTAATTTGGTTCCTCAGTGTGTATCTGTAAAGTCAAGAGGAGCTTTGCTCTGTGCGTTTGCAAGAGATGGACTTCGACTTGCAATAGCTGTTAATCAAACTGATCCAAAGGTATGAATGATAGACAGTATGTCCTGTAAGGTAATAGTTCAGTTTGAATGAAGTAGTAAAAATGTTTTAATAACACATTTTAGGAATGTTTTTTCCATGTTCTGATTGTTACATGCAATACATGTAGTCACATTGATATCCATACAACTTGTAACTTTTTGAATGCTATTTTTCAGTTTAGGAATCCATGTGAGCTCCTTTATCAATTCTAATCTTCAAAAAATACAATAATAAGGAAATTAATTTCAGTTATTGCATTGTATCTGCAAAGATTCTACATGATTCTCAATCAGGCCTCAGCCTAAAATGTACTGGAGGTTATGGTTCCACTTCATAAAGTTATTCCTTCTAGCAGCCCAGAGGACAAGTCTTAATGCTTATTTAGTGTATGAGGATGGGATGATGCAGTCTTTCAAAGTTGGAGTTGATGAGTAACAACAAGACTAAAAAAGGGTCATCTTACATTACTTTGAGGGTTTTAGCAAAAGTTTTGTTAAAAAAAAATCAAATTATGTACCGAATATGTAGTAATCTTTCAAATATAGAAATAAGTATCAAAGTTAAATACTCTAAACAGTAATAAATATTGAAGTGCAATGTCACTTTCATGTGTAATGCTGTTTCCAGTACATCAAATGTAATGCATAACTTGCTAATAGAAATCATTTTTTACAGTAATGACGTTTTGCTACAAACATGTTTTCTTTACGTTTTCTTTTTTCTTTCTAGGCAACTCAGATTTTGTTTTTAAACACATTGAATTTTGTAACTGTTTCGGGTAGCCTTAAAGGTTGTAGTAGCAAGGGTCGCACAGTCCCGTCCAAATTTATCAGGTCAGTAATTGAAGTTTCTGCTACTGTTATGGATTTTTCTGGTTTTGTGCTGGGGGGAGGAGGGGGGTGTTGGTGTTGTAGTTTTTTGTGTTTGCTTTGTTTCTTGGTCTAACTATCCTAACCTTTTGATACAGAAATTTGACACAAATACTTTTTCCTGCCCAATTTAGGTCTTACTGGGTTGGCGATATGAGCTGGACTCCTGATAGCCTTTTCTTGGCTTGCATGTTAAAACGTGGATCTTTGATTTTATTGACATGTATGGGTGAATTGCTGACCTTGATAACTTCTGGCTGCTCTGTAGAATTTGGGCCAGCAGAGTTTATTCCATTTCATCCACTAATAACATGCAGGTAAAAGGGTTTGAAAATGTTTATACGTTTTGGTCATACGATAATACCTTGCTTTCTAACATTTTTTTACAATTTTACATAAACTTCATCTTTCAAATTCACTCTTTCTGCTTTTCATGTGTCTTCTCAGTATGTTTCTCACTTATAGTTCTCTTCTATTTCTTATAATGGGGTTGTCCTGATGAAAATTGGCATTGTGACAATGTAAGTATACATCAAGTGATGTGGTTTTTTAAGTATTTTAATGTAGCAGTAATAAGAATTAGCATGCTTTTATGTTGTAAGTAGAAATGAAACTTACAGAAGTACTAAAAGTGCAGTTTAATCTTAATCCAGTGGTATTTCTCTGCTCACTATTTAATGTTACCTTTACAACTTTATGTCATGCTTCCATGTCAGATCTTGTAAATGATATATTTGCAAGGACAAAAACTAATTACCTTTTAAAATGTTTTTTGGTATCTAAATTTTGAAATTATTCTCCTGGGTGCATGGGGGAATAGAAGAATCTCTGATATCACCTTTTAGCATTAATTAAAAGTTAGGGAAAGTGACAGTGAGTAACTGGGGAAACAGTTTAAACTTCAGTATTTTTTAAAAAAATTCTATTAATTCTGAGCTGGATGGTGTGTAGATGTAATATCTCATGAAAACATTCAAAGCATTATAGTACCTTCTTACAATGTCTAGTTGAAAAATCAGATACTAAAAATTTATTAAAATACCTTCAGTATGGCTATTTATTGCATGTATGTAGCATAGACAAGAGCTAAGTAAGAAAGCATGAGAAATTTAAAGTCAAATTGTGAAATAATATATATTTTAGTAGTGAAATAATAAAAGAATACCGAAAGCTTTTTTCTTTACATTAAAAAAGTTGCAACTGCAGTGAGATACTGGCATCGTGCAAGTGTAAATAGTGTTATCCAGAGTGTTCATCCTGCAAAAATTTAGACATGTCCTTAGAATTCTCAACAGACCTATTAGGACAGTAGTGTGAGTGGTATTAAATGTTCATACGCTCTTTCATCTTCAGTCATGCTGTTTATGACTATTACTTGTGATAGTTGCTTCTTATTTTTTGATGTCTCTTTATTTTAGACAGCAGCACGCTCTTTGTCAAGACTCTAGTCAGTCTCTTGGTTCTTCAGCTTCTGAAAGTGACCTTATGAGGCAGAGATTCTCTGTTGCTTCACATTCAAGATTACCCTACCTCATTGTCTCTGATGGATACATGATAACAGTGCTTAGATTTCCTAACAACCTTTCACCATCAGGATTTATGAGATCCCTTTTGCTTGATTCAACCCAACGGCTTGAAAATATCCGTCAGAATTTGCTGAACTCCAAGGTAGGGTTATGAATTGTTTCATAGGCTTTAAGTAAAAAAACTTAATGAGTATAAAGATGCATAGTAGTGTTGCTTGGAGAATAATACTGATCTGAAAAAGAAGGAATACGGAGTTTCCGCTGAAATTTTTTTACTGAAATGTCACCCAGACATCAGAGGATTATCTTCTGATTCAGTTTGTATTTTGAATTTTTGGAGTCATAAGCTAGAAGAGCGGGCAAGGATTTGAGGATTTAAAGAGAATGTTACCAGTAAGAATGCAAAAAAAGCCTTGCATACTGGCAAACTTGTAGGATCATTTCAGGGACCAAGAAAGCAGATTCTTTCAGCATGAAGCAAAGTAAAATTGTCTGGTGCCAAGAAAAGTCTGCATTCCTGAAGCATGGTCAAATGATAGTCTGTTTCTCTGCAATGTCTGTCTACTGACCTGTTATTCCACTCTGTCTGGGACTTTTAAACTGAAGCTTTTTACAAAAGGGACCAATTTCCTTGTTTTGTTTAGACAGTATTTGGCTTCATCTTGCTAGAGAAAGATAATATGTTTTGCATTATTGTTTTTTTTTTTTTAGTCTAAAGGGAGAACTCTGTGTTTACAATCACTGTTGTCTTTAAAAGCTAGTCTTTTAAAGCACAATCAAAATGAAAGTTCCATCTTTTCCACCGTTCCAACATTCCTGGAAGAGGACACAACAGAAGTGAGTGGATTTACTGGTACTTCATACCATTTTCCCACTTACAGTCATGCAAATGATTTAATTTTAAGGTATTCCAAATGTAAAGTATTGGGAGTTTTTCAAATAATATAGGTATACTTAAATGTAAAGAATATTTATTTCAAATATTGTAGGTACATTTACTGTTACTAGGTACGTATAAAGTGATTTAGTACTGGTTAAGTCTTCATTTTCTTTATAGTTGTGAGGAATATGATTATCTTTCTCAAGTGATCTTTATTTTCAAACATTTCTTTCAGCAGTGCATTAAATTTTTGAAAAATACATACTATTCTATGTATACATCAGTTTCTTCACTTTATAACAATGTAACATTGCACTACTGAGTATACTGAGGCTGTAAAGTATATTAATAAGAAGTACAATATTATTATCCTTGGTAAATAAGATATTTATCCTGAATTTTAGAGGATTCTTCCATGAGTTCCAAAATTTGTACATACCTTTTGGAAGAATGGCTCTGTGATCAAAGTTAACTGTGCAGCCTTTTTCATACTTGTGTTTTTTGATTTCGTTCTTTGAGGTTTTTGAGCTTTTGTTGAAGGTTCTTTATATCTCACAGGTATATGGCAGAAACTCTTCCTTATAGTCTGAGCTTAATAAAGGACAAGATTTCACTTTCTGGTGTAAAAACTACTACTGTGTTTACAGTGTTGTTAAGTAATTTAATTTTTGTCTCCACTTATTCTAGATAGTCACATTTAGTTTGAGATCTAGATGAAACTGCAGTGAATTAACTTTATTAGCAATTAAACAAGTTAATGAAGCATAAAGTTTTCACTTGTGAGACTGACCAAATGGTAATTCCTTGCAGACTATGCTCTCTCCCAATAGACTTGAATTAAACTATTAATTTTGCTTGTTTGTTTTTTGGTCTGATTTAGGATTATGAAGAAGAATCCGATGATGAAAAGCAGTTTTGCAATAGTCCTTCTAGGTCCTATAGCCAAAGAATCCATTCACTTGTTCATAAAGCCGATCAAGGCCACTTAGAATTTGCATCAATGTTTGATACTATCCATGCAAAAGACGATACTGAAGAGAAAGATAATTTATCAGTGAAACTATATTCCATTCAGAAAAACCTCCTTGCTGCATGGCAGATAGGGGTTTCAAAAAGTATGGAAGAGAAAGATGTGTTGCTGAGTTACACAGTGAACTGTATTACCCATTTTTTCAACATTCTTCAGTTTGTGAAATGTCCCTTGCTAAACCAGGATGAATCTTTAAACAAGTCTGTGAAGAACACTCACTGGATGCATTGCTTGCTAGAGTATTTTCAGCAGTATTTGACTGTGTTGTACTGGCACTCAAGAGCCGTTCTGACTGGGCACGTGGCAAAGCTGGCTTCACAAACTTTAAAACTGATGCTTATACAGCAACAAGATCAGTTGTTCTCAGAAAACCTTTTGGCATGCTTCTGTCTTTTGAAGATGGTTTCTCACACTCTAAGAAGTGTGTGTGTACTACAATATGAGAATTTTTTTGCATCTCCTCATGGTAATAGTCATGTGGAACTTGATTCCCTCACTGTGCCTATTTTCCTAGTTCTTGATGAGAATGGTACTCAGCAATTCAAGTCACTGAAGTCTCTGCTCAGAGAACCTCCTCAAGCAGTAAACCACAATGCAAAACCAGAAAAAAGGTATGAATGGTCTTTGCACGGGGAAAAAAAACATATGCAGGGCTGTCAGGCCCAATCAGCACTGTTTTGTGAAAGGCAGGTTCTGCTTGGCTAAGCTGATCTCCTTTCATGACAAGGTGACCCCCTTAGTGGCTGAGGGAAGGCTGTGGATGTTGGACTTTTGTAAAGCCTTTGGCACCATTTCCCACAGCATTCCCATGAAAAAACTGGCTGCTCATGGCTTGGATCAGCATAGGCTTTGCTGGGTAAAAAGCTGGCTGTATGGTTGGGCCCAAAGAGTGGTGGTGAATGAAGTTAAAAGCGGTTGGTGGTCGATCACGAGTGGTGTTCCCCAGGGCTCAGGGTTGGGGCCAGTTATCAGTGTTCTGGATAGGGGGATCAATTGCACCCTAAGTAAGTTTGCAGATGACACCAAGCTGTGTGTTTGTGTTGGTCTGCTTGAGGGTAGGAAGGCTCTACAGAGGGACCTGAACAGGCTGGATTGATGGGCCCGCATTCGGTGGTATGAGATTCAATAAAACCAAGTGCCAGGTCCTGCACTTGGGTCACAACAACCACAGGCAATGCTACAGGCCTGGGGAAGAGTGGCTGGAAAGCTGCCAGACAGAAAAGGACCTGGGGGTGCTGGGCAACAGTCGGCTGAACATGAGTTTGGCCAAGAAGGCCAACAGCCTTCTGTATCAGGGATACTATCCTGTATCAGGGATAGTGTGGCCAGCAGGAGTAGGGAAGTGATTGTCCCCCTTCACTCAGCACTGGTGAGGCCACAGCTTGAGTACTGTGTTCGGCTTTGGGCTCCTCACCACAAGAAGGACATTGAGGTGCTGGAGTATGTCCAAAGAAGAGGAGCAAAGCTGGTGAAGGGTCTAGAGCACAAGTCTTCAAGAGGAGCAGCTGAGGAAACTGAGGCTGTTTAGCCTGGAGAAAAGGAGGCTGAAGAGAGACTTATTGCTCTCTACAACAGCCGTAAAGGAGGTTATAGCAAGGTGGGCTTCAGCCTCTTTTCCCAAGTAACCCCTGATTGTAGAACAAGTGGAAACAGCCTCAAGTTGCACCAGGTGAAGTTTAAGTTGCATATTAAAAAAAATTTCTTTACAAAAATGGCTGTAAAGCACTGAAACAGGCTGCCCAGAGAAGTGGTCGAGACACCATCTCTGAAGGTATTCAAAAGATGTGTAGACAAGATGCTTCAGGATATGGTTTTGTGGTGAACATGGCTGGCTGGGTTAACAGTTGGACTTGATGATCTTCAAGATCCTTTCCAGCCTGGTTCTATGATTCTATATTTTGGAACAACAATTTTATTTTTCAGTTATACAATAATTATAACATCCTTTTGGGTTTTTTTTCTGCCATACTTATAGAAAAGCATGATAATCTATTTAAGCATGCAGATTAGAGCTCTAACCTCTAGGTGAATATAGTTCAGTTATGATGACTTAACTAATTATTGCCAATTAGTTCAGAGATAATTGGTGGGTTAACAGCTCATGCCAGGTCTAGTAGTGCAGCATCAATCCAAGTATTGCAGCTTCATAGGCTTTTATTGCCTCTTGCTCATTCCACTCCTCCCTATGCACAAGTTCCAAACTCTGTGGAGCCAAGAGCTGCTCCTATGAAACGTATCTACAGTGTCAGTTTAGTCAGCAAAGTTTGCACTTCATTATGGATACAGTGTCCTGGAACAGTAAGAAAAAACCTACTGTGACGGAACTTACTAAAATGTCAGAGCTATTTCTGCCTTGAAGTACACACATACACTTGAAAGCAGCTTAAACTGGAGTGTGCCATCCAACTATTGGGAAAGTATATTGTTATCACCAGAGTATTTTGCTGCTGCAGAACTAAATGAACCCAGGTGTATTAATCATATGAGCAGGCTATTCTTTTCCAGAGATTTAGAACCCAATAAGCATTATAACTTACAAATTGTGGACACCAGTGATGAGTTGCATTCCTAAAGGGGTTGGTACTGGCACTGGTGCTGTTTAACATCTTTGTTGGCAACATGGATAATGGGATTGAGTGCACCCTCAGCAAGTTTGCCTATGACACCAAGCTGTGTGGTGCAGTCAACATACTGGATGCAAGGGATAATATCTAGAGAGACCTTGAGAGGTGGGCTTATGCCAACCTCATGAGGTTCAGCAAGAACTGCACCTAGGCCGGGGCAATCCCAAGCACAAGTACAGGCTGGGTGATGAGTGGACTGAGAGCAGCCTGGTGGAGGATGATTTAGAGGTGTTGGTAGAGGAAAAACTGAGTATGAGCCAGCAATGTGCACTCAGCCCAGAAAGCCAACTGCATCCTGGGCTGCATCAAAAGATGCATGGCCAGCAGGTTGAGGGAAGTGATTCTGCCTCTCTACTCCACTCTCATGAGACCCCACCTGGTGTACTGTGTCCAGCTCTGGAGGCCCCAACATAAGGACATTGATCTGCTCAAGCCGTTCCAGAGGAGGGCCACAAAGATGGTCAAAGGGCTGGAGCACCTCTTCTATGAGGACAGCCTGGAGAAGAGAAGGCTCTGGGGAGACCTTATAAGAGTCTTCCAGTACCTAAGGGGACCTACAGGAAAGCTAGGAAGGGACTCTTTATTAGGGAGTGTAGTGACAAGACAAGGGTTAACAAGTTTAAACCGAAATAGGGTACATTTAGATCAGACATGACTAAGAAATCCTTCACTGTGAGCATGGTAAGACACTGGAACAGGTTGCTCAGAGGAGCTGTGGATGCCACATCCCTGGAAGTGTTCAAGGCCAGGCTGGATGAGGCTTCGAGCAAACTGATGTGATGGAAGGTGTCCCTGCCTATGGCAGGGCGATTGGAACTAGGTGATCTTTAAGGTTCCTTCCAACCCAAACCATTCTATGCTTCTGTAAAACTTAATCCACAGTAAAATGTATTTCTTAAATAAGCTTGAAGTATACTACTATGTTCATTGCAGATTCGGTAGGCAAATTTCAGTTGTCTCTGAGAAGATAATCCACACTTCTGATTAGTTGTGCTCCAGGTACACTGTGCATGTGACTGACTCTTTATGTGTTAATGATGGAAAGCAGCAGTGCTAGAGAAGGGAGATGCATACGTGTTCCATTTCTCTGCAAGCTTTTTCAAGTCCCTGGTAATGTCTATTTCCTTGTAGCAGCAAGCTTATTATCTGTCTGAGCTGGTACATCTAATAGTACTGCACTTGGCAGCAAGGACTTGCCAGCCCTAAAAACATTCTCTGCAGCCTTTTGTTTCCTTGTCTTTGCTTCTCTGTGTTATGCTTTCATTGTATTTTTAATCAGTCTTGTTTATAGAGACATTGACACCTGTTTCGAGCAGAGTTTTTTTAGGCTATTTAATTTCCCCACTGTTTAGATAGCTAGGGATTAATTTTGGATGTGTTTGGGTGCTGGAAGTCATTGCTGTGTTTATGCAAATTCAGAAGAATCAGTGTTGGTCAAAAAAACAAAAAAAAATGGCAAAAAGTGTTTTATTTTCTTTCCCCTCATGGATGTCAAGAAAGTAGTTGTTAACATAAAATGCAGTTTCCTTTTGAGATACATAATGCAAAATATAAGAAAATAAGAAATTTTCGTAAGTACCTTTGTTGAATTTTGATGGTTTTCATAGTATTATGCTTCTTCAACTACAGGTTGATTGTACTGTGGCAATTATTGTATAAGAAAGTGGTTTGGTATCAGATGCAGCTGAACAGAAGCGTGAACAAGAATGCAGAAGAAGAGTCTGTTGTCTCATTGCTTTTAAGTCATATCCAAGCAACTCTGCAAGCTTCAGGAGTGACCTTGGAACGCCATTTGAGGATTAATTCTGCATCTGGTTAGTACTTTGGAAAGAACAACAAATGTTAGGTAGTTGTGTAGTTAACTGAATACTAGGAAAATTAGATCCACCTTAATGACAATAACTAACCACCAGATTTTTAAAAAGTTAATACCTGCATGTTTCTTAAAATTCTGATCAGAACTCTCTCTTAAATACTTCATATCCCAGTACACCTGTAGGCTGTATTATAATCTCTAGAACTTGTGCTAAATAAAAAACTGTATTGACTTCAGTTTGCTTTGAGGCATGTCCTAGAGAATCTGAATGCAGTACCTGAATTCTGATCTCATTTGTACTGTGTCATTTCCTCTGAAGTAGTTGGGCACCACAGTGTGTCACTTACTGGATTTCTATGTAGAAATCCTATTCACTCCATGAGATCACTCTGGGCGTGAGCAGGTCGTGTACATGAATGTAGTCAGCCTGAACTAAGCATCTAATTTAGTGTAATGTGATAGACTTAATCTAGCATATTTATTTTTCAAATAGTATATGGCTGTAGCCTAGTTTCCCACACATTCCTGTCCTGGGGACTATCTTCCTTCCCCCCTTCCACACTAATAAGCCCAGCTTCCCTTTTAATTTGTCATATATGTGGCTTTTATAGGTGAGGAGAAGTTCCTTTTAGGCTCCTACAAAGAATCTGTGGACATTTGGAAAAAATCTCTTTGTGAAATCAAAGCAATAGGTAAGGGATAAAACCTCTTTTGGGGGTGGAGTTGGGTAACTTGTATAATCACTTTATGTAGTTACTTGCGATCCTCTGTTTTCCCTTCAGAAAAGAGGGGAACACACATAAAGGATGCATGCTTGAAATTAAGCTGGGATTTGAGTAGAGACCAGTCAAAACTTAATCCAGTTGCTCCCTGAGAAAACTCCATATATTTCTATCTGAATATCAGAATTTTCTTGTCATTATTAAGTGCTTTGTACAAAAAGCTCTGAGCGAGAAAGAGAGACTCAAACACAGATGAACAAAAATAAATTCCTTTAGTTGCTCTAAAATTAAAAGATTTGGTGTTTGGGGAGTAACAGAACAAAATAAAATATGTGGCAGAAGTTTATTTAGGATTTGATTTGAGACAAATATTCCAGTCTTTTCACAGGCATCATGTAAAAAAATTTTTACTGGTCATGATGAAGAATACCTCATGCAAAAGGAATTAACAAAATTGGAAGCTTGGTGGATGTCTAAGCAATTTAGTTGCTTAGGCAGTTTAGGCATCCCTTATTTGAAGGCTAAATTCCCTTGGGCTCTCCTGTCTTTATATTTTAACAACTATCACTGTATTGTTTTGAACACTGCTAGATCTCTAGAAGTAAAACTGTTGTGGATGAGCATTAACTCACTAGTAACTTAGAGGTCATAGGAGGATCATATCTCCTAATATGGCTTTTCCTGATTTCTGCTCCTCCTCAGAGTTTATGTTTAGGTAGATACACTTCTGGAGAGGGAGAAACTAGTACTTTCAAAACTGTTGTGTCTGGCTTTGTATTTATTGGTTTTTTTTTTTCCAACTGGACTTCTGCCTCTTTTTTTTGTCTTTTAACCTAGGAGGAAAAAGAGCATGTTTTCTTCAGAGTAGATACTATCTTGCAATATTATTTTGCCACCTGCATTGCTATAACTTGCGTGAGGCTCAGGGCCTCTGTGATCATCTGGTAGGAGAGATTCTAAGGCGGTCACAGCTCTCAGTGAGTCAGACGGAAAAGTTTTCTGGTATGTTTATGTTGTGTAAAAGTGTGATAAGGTATGTTGATACTGTTTGAATAACCTAGTATCTAATTTCTGTGCAATCACACACGCTTTTTGCTTTTCTCTTTACGCTGGACTGAAGTGTTTTCAGTGACTTTAAAGGTCTGTTTTACATCCTCAGATGTTCTTTCAGCTGCACTTGTTGGAGTAAGTGTTTAGACAACTTTCCTTGTTAATGAAATTCACATTAATTCACATTAATAGTGAAAGCATGACCTCTTAAATGTTCTTAGATTCAAATCTTCTCAGGGAAAGACTTTGGATAAGAAAAATAAGTGGGAAATGGTGTGATTTAGTTTTTTATTAATTTAACTTTTTTACATGATAAAATAGTGTCACCAGTCCTAGATTGGTCACCAGTCCTAAACTTACAGTAGGATTTTTTTGCAGATGCTTGTAACTTTTTCTTATAGTAAGTTGAGGAGGACATCTAAATTTCTAAATCTAAACTTTTTTTTGACTCATCGCTGATCTAAATTTAGATACTAGGCATCCATCTCTAGTAATTAAAAATCTGGTATCAAAGTCTTTTCATATAAACATAATGTGTAATTAGTGTAAAAGATTAAGTTCTCTAAGTCCTGAAGGCTTGTCAAGAAATTAAGTGATACCATAGTGTTTGTTTTAAAAAATGTTCCATAAGATGTGATTGAACAGTTTTAGCATTCAAATTTAAAATTATTTTCTTCATAATGTTTTAATTTTATACTTTTTTTTTTCAGATACCAAGTATTTTCAGCATGAACTATGGATGGTAAGAGATGTTCATACTGAAACTGCAATGGCTGTGATTCGATCCATGGCACGATTCATGGCCACTTATTTCACAAATCAGCTGCTCTATGTCTATCCCCCACACCATGTTGACATCCTGCATCCACTTCACATCAAACAAGGTATTTTCTCTAAAACCATTTTAATTTGCTATGCTCAATTTTTAACATTTTTTACACGTGTATCAGTGCTGTCTGTTACACTTTAACTTCATGATTCATAGTTTCAGAACCATTAACTGTTAAGCTAAAATAACTTTTTTTTTTCAGACATTTTTGTGGAAAGATGTATGCATCTGTGTGTGGGATTAATGTTTTGCTTCTCCTGATTAACTTTACCCAAATTATTTTCAATAATAGTTTGATGTGTGCAATTGAATTGTGTTACACATAGAATAGAATCATAGAACC
>VZZY01003663.1:0-16761 GCA_013400335.1 Eurystomus gularis
CAATTCTTTCCCCCATCCCACTGCAGGTGGAGGGAGTGCGTGAGTGGCTCTGTGGTGCTCACTTGAATACTGGGATTAAACCACGACATATGGACATAATATTTGCAGCTTTTCTCAGCAGTGTATTTTGGCACAATGAGGACTTGAACTGGGATCTTGGTTTATATCTGCAAATTCACAGTTAGAAAAAAAAATCATATCTGTCCCAAAATCTAATGAAAACAATACATTTCAATGCCCTCAGTGAAACAAACCCTGGAAACTCATTTCAGTTGACATGAGATGTTTTGTTTCCATTTTGACATTAATTCTGTGTTCTCTAAAGCTAAAATGTGAAGAATTCTGTTGAAATAGCAGGTAGAAATGTTCCTTTTTTTAAAAGGTCAAAGCAATTCTTCAGCTATATAAAATTTTTTTTATCTCCATAAGAGCCTTTTTGCAGCAAACTTACTTTGAAATGAATGCCATTCCACATAGCCATTTTTCCTTAATGAAATATCTCATTGGAAAATTTTTAACTGTCTTTAGCTAGTACTTGGAGAAATTCCCCAGAGTAGCTCATACTTCTCTGGGCTGTAGCTCAAAGCTGTTTTCAGCTCTCCCCACGTTCTTCTCAGGTTTCCACTCCTGATTCTTTCAATGATGAGAATAAGGACATTTTTTTCTTCAGGTTCAGATTTTGATGGTGTTTTAAGATGTGTTGCCAAGTTTCATCCAGTCTGGGCTGAGACCTACAAGGACTCCAGATGGCATGTCCTGTGCATGAAGCAGACAAGCATGTGTGTCAGACAAGCACAACAACAGGCTGTGTGGATAACCAAGAAATTTTCTGTACAGCAGCAAACACAGCAAGAATTGGAGAACAAGGCTTGCAGAAGTCTAATGACACTTTGATAAAGTGTAGAAGAAAAGCCAAGAATGACTATTAAAGGCTGGTGCCAAAGCAGGAAAAAGGCTTAGCCCCATGTCCAAGAGAAAAGTGGGGAGTTAATTTGTAAATGGGTTGCCCATAAGAATGATTTGTAGTGGAGTTCATTATTTGAGCTGAGGATTTGAGGTGCATTCTGCAGAAGCAGGGAAACCGAGGCCTGACAGCATCCATTGGGGAAAAGTAGTGTGATTCTTGATATCAAAGTCTCTTGGTGGAAGTACACAGCAGGAAATGTGGATAAGAAAGACCAGCAAAAATTGAACTGAGAGTAGACATCTCAGTAAATATATACTGAGAGTAGATCTTTAGACAGGATATTTTCCAATAGTCAGATATTAAGAGATCAGGCCTGCAGGTCTCTCAGTCCTTTATTCTTCTTGAACTTCAAACTTCAAGGCATTAGTCAATAGGACCCCATGGAAACAACCCTCAGGGACAATGAGGCAGAACAGAGCGGGCAGATCTTTAAGGATGCTTTCCATAGAGCGGAAGAGCTCTCGATCCTCAGATGTAAGAAATCAAGCAAGGAAGGAAAGAGACCAGCATGGCTGAGTCAAGACCTGCTGGTCAAACTAAAGGGTAAGAAGGAAATGCACAGGCAGTTCAAGCAGGGACAGGTATCCTGGGAAGAGTATAGGGATCCTGCCTGGTTGTGTAGGGATGGGGTCAGGAAAACCGAGGTGCAGCTGGAACTGAACTTGGCAAGGGATGCAAGAGATGCAAAGAATAATAAGAGGGGCTTCTACAGGTATATCAGCCAGATATACCTGCTCAAGGCAGGACGGTTGGACTATATGATCTTTGGAGATCCCTTCTGACCCAAGACATGCTATGATTTTGGAGTGATTGATTAGAATTCTTTTGATTAGCTGGAGTATCTTTAGTAGATTATTCAATTTGCCATAGTGTAATGGTAGAAGCAATGAAGATGTCTATAAATATTTCTCGTATGTAGTTAAATTTGGAAATTATGGGCATGGCTCTTTAGAACTTTAAATTGGTAGTTCTGAAATGTAGCTACAGATGTAACCTTAAATGTCTGGTTTGAAATTGCTTCATTATAGGACTGAGAGGAACACACGGAGAAATGGCAGATGAAATTAATGCATATGAACAACCACCCCCACACATACTGATTCGCTGTTTTAATTTCACTTTTCTATGTGCTGGTGAGGTAGATTCTTTATTTTGATGATCTTTGAAAGCTCATTAAGGACATTCATTAAGCCTCACAATATGCAATGAAGTATAGCTGCTGCTGTTATTTGCCGGGTACAGTTCAATAACCTTTTCAGACGACAACAATTTGGTGGCAATCAGGAATAGTACCCCAGAGACTGGGTTACGAAAACATAATACAAATGAAAACAAACATAGGGATGTTTGGTGTCAGGCTGATGTATTGTCTAGGCTGGCAAGGCTATTATATTGTAAGATGCCGATCAGTTGGCTGTTTGAGCTATTTTTCAGGTTTCCAGTTATTAGACCGCCTCTTTACATGACCTCTACCTTGAGATGGCCATTCCTTAATATAGTATATCAGTGTCAGAGAGGATTATGTTGCACCACAGAAGACATCATCCAGCAGAGAAGTCTGATTCATCCCAGATAGGCTAACCTAGCAAAATGAAGTATAACTTCAGTAAGCAATTCAGATGCCTGACTCTCATTGAAATGTCTGTAGTGGCAAAGGTTAGAGGCACATCTTTCCCTTTACCCCATCTCAGTTTTCTTGGGAGAGTGTGTAAGGAGGATGTAGAAATAGAGCAAGCATAGACAGTACCTCTCTGTAATGTTCTCATAACTTCCAATGCACTCCAGGATGTACCTATGCTGAAATAGGTGTGGGATTTCCTGAACTGAGTGTGGTTTCCATGTGGGTAAGAGTCATACAGGTCAATTATTTATGTGAAAAAAACACTTGGTATAAGCTTTGCCCAACTCTTTCACTGCAAGCATATCTTCTGCAGGAAATGAATGAGAAGTTCATTTAATATAGGACTATTTTAAAGATCAGTGTTTTGCCTCTTTCCAGTTGTTCAAAATATGCTGTATTAGTTCAAATCAGCTACACTAAAGGGTATTTTTTTTTAAGGTGGAGTTGGTGGGGTTTTTTTGCCTTTTTTTAAAAAAATAAAGTCCAATTTTGCACTGGGTGGAAACAGAAAGTCTGGCTTTGCAGAAATTGCATATTTTGAAAGAAAAGCTCTCATAAAAAAAATCTTTAGCTATGTGCCATCCTGCTCTTGGAAACACATCCAAAAAACAGATGGTAGTGATTTTTCAATAACCAATGCTGAGCTTCAAATAATAAATCAATAATCCTTTAGCAAGATTAAAGTAATTTTGTTCTTGGCTAGGCTGGTTTGTCACAAATTGTTAGGAGGATTTATTTCCCTTTGGGACTATGACACTGCTGCCATGACAACAGTTACTCACAAAACCAGATTCATCCCATGATATGTAAAATTATGGAAACTGTCTAGGATGTTGCCGAGTATTAGATATTTTTCTCTTTTGTTAGTAATTTAATTTGGTGGGTGGATAATAATAAAGCAGTTTGGAAGCTTTAGAAGTCTATTTTGAGACTTTCTGTCCTATATGGAGGCTTTCTTGCAGAAAAGTCCAAATCAAATACAAAACCTATGCTTTTTGCATCATAAGAACCTGTTAACATTAGCAGAGGGCCATGTAATTTGGCCAGATCGGTTTACATGTGTGATCTTCATAGCTATTTTTTATGACTCAAGGTCACCTTTTACATTTTGGGCAGAAAAATAATGTTGGCATAGTTCATTCACTACTATATTCTTGTTCTCAAACTGTATGACAAAGAGGGTCTCTTTTCTAGGCATTGCAAGGGGCTTTCAGCAGCAGAGAAGTTTGTTTTGAGCTCAGCATAAGCTCATAAGAGAGATGCTCCAGTTCCCTCATCATGTTCGAAGCCCTCCACTGGACTCTCTCCAGCAGTTAGTTTCCTGTCTCTTGAACTGGGGAGCCCAGAACCGGACACAGTACTTCAGATGTGGCCTCACTAGGGCAGAGTAGAGGGGGAGGAGAACCTCTCTCAACTTGTTGGTCACACTTTTCTTAATGCAAACTAGGATGCCGTTGGCCTTTGTGGCCACAAGAGCACAACTTGTTGTCCACCAAGATTCTCAGGTCCTTCTCCGTGGAGCTGCTTTCCAGCAGGTCAGCCCCTAACCTGTACTGGTGCATGGGTTATTCCTCCCCAGGTGCAGGACACTATACTTGTCCTTGTTGAACTTCATGAGGTTCCTCTCCACCCAGCTCTCCAGCCTGTCCAGGCCTCGCTGAATGGCAGCACAGCCTTCCAGTGTGTCATCCGGTCTTCCCCGTTTCGTATTACCAGCAAACTTGCTGAGGATATACTCAGTCCCTTCATCCAGATGACTGATGAAGATGTTAAACAAGACTGGACCCAGTATTGACCCCTGGGGAACACCGCTAGCTACAGGCCTCCAGCTAGACTCTGTGCCATTGATCACAACCCTCTGAGCTCTGTCACTCAGCCAGTTCTCAATCCACCTCACAGTCCACTCACCTAACCCAGAACTGTGCTCCTTTCTGTATCTAACAGGTTGTTTTAAAACTAGTTTTTATCTTACCTCTCCATACTCTGCCTATGGGTAGCACAGCAGTGCATCCTGCCCCTCATCCTTTACAAAGCTGGCACACCACTGGCAGCAGCAAAAGTTAGTGTTGAGACTTGCTTGCTGGAAAGGACAAAGTTCTACTTGTTGAGAGTATGCTTAGGTAATATTACATAAAATAACCCCTCTCCAAATATTTTGTGCATGTATGACAGTGTGCCGTTGTTCCCTTGCTGTATCTTTCTTACCATTTTCCCCTTTTATTTTCCATGAAAAGGGAAATAAAGGCTTACAGTTTGTTTGAGTAAAAATTCTTCTTCTTATGTTAGAAACTTTGGGAAATTCTCAACCAATTCTCTTCCCAATTCTCAACCAATTATAGGTATAGCTTAATTCTTTGCTCGCTCAATTAACACAGTAACTTGGGATGGGACTTCTCTTTCTCAAGTCCTTCACCTTGCTTCCCGAGGTATGTTCTAGCATAAGAATTCTACTTCCACTTTCTACAATTTCCACTGTGTGCACAAGCAGTTTTCTGACGTTGTTGACCAGCTGAATGAGCTGACACTCTGGGAGGACTATAGGGGCAGTGCATATACAAGACTAACAACTTGTTGCTTACTGTAATACATACAGTGATATAACTCAGCCTTTGCCTGTTTGCATCTTTTCTAGGCAGCCTCATTCAAATTCATTAATTTGCATAAGCAGTCAATATTAAGTATTGCCACTACTTAACAGATGAAATGTTGCCTTGCATAAGCTCCATTGCTGTACTACTTAACTTTCAGCTGGGACTTTTTTGCCTGCAGTATTGTCTATGTCTATCATCCTCACATTACTAACATGAAAAGATAGACAACTGTTTCATTTTTATTAAACTTTGTTAAAGAAGGAACTACTGTAAGGATCATAATTGATGGAACAGAAAGTCAATAAAAATCAGTCAATAATAAAGGAATAAAAGAGTTTTTAAAAATCTGGATACAAAAGTTAAGTTGAAACCCATATCTCTCTCCTTTCTTCCTTCCTCCCATCTGGACATAATATTGTAACAATTTTGAGGCAAGGAGGAGAGAATATTTGTAAAATTCAGGAAAAATGTAAAAAAGTTAATCCACACATAGCTGCAGATGATGTATTTTTTTCTGGATTATGCATGAGTCCAATGTGCTAAACACTACTAAAGGTGCAACTTGTACTGAATTGAGGTTCAGATCTTTGCCACTGAAATACCTTTTGGGTTATGTATCAAAACCCTGTGCTGATCACTTGGATATTAAGTACCAACAGTTTTGTAGTTCCATGCAAGCTTTTGTGGAAACTATTCTTCAGGTCAGTGCAAGTGTGGGAAGGGTAAATGTTTGTGATATTTCTTTCCAAGGTAATATTCTCTTGTGGTACAACTTTTGTGATATGGGGCCAGGAGGACACCTCAGAGTGCAACCTCATTAGCGATCTGGAGCTTAAATAGTTGAATTTATGAACTGAAAAGTTTGTTTTTCAGGGCTGTTAAACTAGAAGGGTCAGCAATCATCAAATTAATGTGATTTAAAATGAAAAAAAGAAATCTTAGAATAGTGAAAATAGTGTAGAAGTAAAGCTGTAATCAGTTCCACCAGTTGACATGCAAGGGCTCTGATATATATGCTTCAGAAAATGTACAAGATCCTGTTTGCTTTTGAATTTAGCTTGGTGAGGAATGTATTTTGTAACTCATCTCTGGTTTATGTTTTCACTCAGGAGAAATATGTATGCTCTGTAGATCAAATCACAGTAGTTGTCTGAAATGCGACATGAAATATGCCAATACTTATATAAATGGATTTTTTTACTGTGTTTCATGAGCCGTGTTTAGTTGCTGTCTTTCACTGAGAAGTTTTATTACCTCATAGGCATTCTTTTGTGTGTTATCATTAACAGAAAGTCCTCAGCATTGGTAATGCTCTTTGGATTTCAAATGCAATCTGTTTTTACCATGTAGAACAGTTTTCATCGTACATTAAGTTGTAAATAGGTTTTTGTTTTTCCTCTCATTTTTCATGATGTTTGAGAAAGCCCCAAATTACTCACTTATTATGCTAACTTATTTCAAGGATTTATATTTTCTTATGCTGTGCTTTTGTTTTTGTGTGATTTTCCTCTCTGAATTCAGCACATTTGTACAAAATAGTTATTTTTGAAAATGTGTGTTGCCTGTGTGCTTCTTTTTCAAGTCAGCCAGTTTGAGGGAGAATTAACAAAAATGCTGAATCAGAGTTCCGAAACTCCAGTTTCAAGTACTTCTTCTCATTGCCTATTTCTGGGAACTTTTTAAAATTCTTTTATCTACAAGGTAAAGCTATTCTGATGCTTGTTTAAAACTGGACAATACAATACTGCTGAACACTTTAATTGGAAGGATAGATTTATTAATTTCTAGATCCTTTATTTAAAATGTTTTAATTGGATGGATGATTTTAAATTGTAATACTTTTATTGCACACTTCATAGCAATAGATTTTATGATCCATTCTCACTGAAAAGTTGGTGCACAAGGGGTGCATTAACCAGATAATGTGTGTAGGAAAGGCATGTGTGTATTCTTTAAGCAAAAATAAAAGGTTATACACTGCCAGAGGAAATGAACTTATTTAATTCCCCAAAGTCTCAGCTCAGATTTCATTAAATATTTGAGTTACTAAGATGCTGGTGCATATTGGATTTTGAAAGAATAATATGAAAGATTGTCTGGGGAAAATCCTTGTCCCAGAGAGGTTACCTTGCTCAACTTGAAAGAATAAGATACAGCCTCAGAGTCATCAGAGTAACAAGTTTAATGGACAGGTAAACTTTTTTAATAGAACAGCTTTTTCTTCTTGGTATTGGGTTCCCAGCGGCCACCTCTGTGCTACACCGGTTACTAAACGTCACCTGTCAGCACAGCCCTCTGCTATGTGCATCATGCTGAACTCCTTGTGAAATCGATAACAAGGTATTACTCCCCCCAGGAGTACTAGATCGGCATGGAAAGGTTTTTTTCTGATGCTAAATTTATTCTGCTTGTGTAGTTTCACAATTAAACAGCCGAATATAGAAATCTTGAAGCCATTCTGTTTGGAGGTAAATTTTTACTACTCTCTTTTGTGTTCATCCCATTCTTGCATTCATGATACCAGTTGTTAACTGCTACTTATTCCTCTGCTAGAAATACTGTTTTGCTTTGGAATATTAGAATGGTAAGAGGGTAAAACAGCAGGAACAAATGAAGCCCAGGCAAGCCTATTTAAAAAGAAGAGCAAAAATGAACTAAAATATTGTTAGGGAACATGCAATTAACATATTTAGGTTGTAGAAAAAGATTATATTTCATACAAGGCATGTAGGATGAAGATTCTTTTAGCTGGGATGGCCACCTTCTGGTGTTTTCTTGACTTCAGACTTATCCCAAGCATGGTGCAATACTGGATGGCTTCTGGACTACTTGCCAGTGATTGCTTTCTTCTACTTGTCTGCCTTAGCTCAACGCACCTGTAGTGCACACTGCTCCTGGCATAGTCCTGAGGATCAATGGTTAGTGGAACATGAGTATCTAGGATGTGAAAAATTCACTATTGGATGCTTCTTGGTCACTAAAGATTATGTTAAATACTTGTAGTATGAATGGTTGTGAAGCATCAAGGGTTTAAATAAAAGAGCCACAAGATACACACATATGGACATAAACACATCAGGCATAGTACAAGCAAATTGAAAGTATTCCTAGACACATCCGTAGTGTGCATTCCTTCTCCTTGGCATGCATTGTTTTGGCTCCTCTTTCATCATTCTTCTGAAGAATCTGTACTTGTGTTATTTAATTTGATAGCTTAATTTCATGGTTAAGGAAGGAGTGAGCAATAAAGAAAATGTTTCCATTTAAGGTACTTTGTTCCTTGTTGGATGAATGTAAAGAATTGGAAACTAATCCAATTAGGGACAGTGAAATTTTGTTTTGGAACAGCCTCTTTTTAGCCTCTCAGCATAGAATTTGTTTATGACAGAAAGGGGAAAGCCTCAGCTTTAAACTTGAAACATTTTATGAGTTTTCACCTAGCTAATGATACTATCAGCTTCTGAGAGAGGAAAATTCTTTCTTACATATTCTCCAGTTTTAATGGTGAAAGTGTATAGGTCACTGCTCCTTATATATGTTCAGTTGCCAGCATACTGCAAAAAATCAGATTAGTCAAACTGATTCTGAAAGGTGTTTTTGTGGAATCTATGATGAACTACAGAGACAAAAATAATCAGTATTACTTTTTTTCTGCTGTTTCCTTTTTAGATTACTTTTTACCCATTTGTACTTTCCCTTTCCTCTTCTGTAAAGCTACAGCAAGTGCTGTATTCTCCTTTTGACAATGGTCTGAAGCGGATGCTTACAGGAGATTATAAAAGGGCACATATAGAACAATGCTTTCTCTGACACAGCCTCCTGGCTTCTGGCATGTTGATATGCATTGCAAATTAAACTAGTGGTTTGAATTCCAAATATCTGCTTTGTTTTGGGTTAATTCCAGAAATGAGCAAACAATGAAAATAAAAAATCTGTAGATTTTTCCAATTCTGAAGATGAAAACAGTCTTCACCTCTTGAGAAGTAAAGCATGGTTGCTTTGCAGGCACTTTGAGGAAATCCTTTAAATGCTGTGAATATCTTTTAACTTAATAGTTTGTTTCAGTAAGATACCCTCAGGATAATACAGGCTTTTCCAATAAAAATAAAAACCAAATAACAATCTTGGGGTTTAGAGTAAAATGTGAGTTATGTTACTGCTTCTTGTGTTGCAGAGTAACTTCCCAAGTGCTTCATGTGATTAGAGTTTGGAATGTAATATGAACAACAAGGTCTTTTTTTCTACTGGGTGAAAATAAAGCATTTGTTGTAATATATCTATTAAAATATAGGATTTCCTGCCACTTATTATCTAGTATCTGAGCTTGTACCACTTTTTCATTACTTGTATTTAGAATACAATTAAACATGTATGATTTTGAGCTTTATGACATATATTTCTTCACAAGACTTGCAAGAAAACAACTAAGTTGGACTCTGGATTCACATCTTGGTGAAATAATCTGTGTTCCAAACAGGTAGGATAACAGCAATTGCTGAGACACACTGCCATAGCAGCATGCCTGGGGCATCTCAGCAACTGAACACAATGTAATTGTTTTACATTTGTCTTAAAACAGTTCTTAATGTCATCTCCGTGGGCATATTTACCTGGAAATCAACAAAATTCCTGCTTAGGGCAGGAGACCTTGTAATGAATACCCACAGGTCTGTTTTTTTTCCTTAAAAATTTGTTAGTTGTTGGCTTAAAAATTGATCTTGAAATCCATGTATGTAGTATAAATGTGCATGTTCTCATTTTTCATATACCTTTCTATATCTTTATAACTGCTTGGTCTGCGTGGACAAGTAGCATGGAGCATCTAGCTTTGTGATAAACATGCCTGCCCTTTGTGTAAACCTGATATTTAAATTGGGGATTTCGATCATCAAATTTAACAAAGAATTCAGACTGCTAACCTCATTAGAAGTGTAGGCTTCAGTGCTAATTTCCAAGTTCTCTCTTTTTATAGGACTTGTGAGTGTCTCTCTCTTCCCCTTCACACCTCCAAGCCGTTGGCAAAGAAACAGACTTGAAAGGGTTTGTAATTTTGATTAGAGTTCAGTCCTTTGTCTTCACTGCTCTTGAATGAAAACCAGTTGTTCTTTGTGCCTTCTAGCTAATTTGTGTCAATTAAAACACCAGAGGCTGGGGAACAGGATTAAGGTATTCTACACATTTCTCAGAGCTTTTATTTGATAGCATAAAGGATGTGAAGAACATGCCGAATTAGCCCCTAAAGCCAAGTGATACATAACAAAATTGTCTCATTACGTGACCAATCATTTATCCCTCTAGTTCTGCAGCAAAAACAAACAACTCCCTGCTCCCCCTCCAAACAGAATGACAATGTAACTGCACAAGCAAGGAAGTGGTAGGCATGCAACTAGTATATTTACTCATACTAACATTTAATATTGATTTGCTTTTAACTGTCTTGCTATCACTTCATACCTCCAAACTGTTTCAGTGTTTATGACATTTACATGCTTTTACTAAATTGCTATTTAAAGGAAATATTTACTATTGTACTTTTGACAAAGAGTTAAGCTAAAGGAAAACTGTGGCTTGTTTTCTGAGACTTCTCCTTTAATTCCTGTTGCATATTAATATGGTAACCTTCCTCAGGCAGCTGATAGCTGATATTATGGTAAAGCAGCCCTGAATTTTAATGAATGCCTCAGCATCAGAGGTATAAGTCTACTGATGTTCCTCTTCTTTATCTAACCTGACATTTGTCACACACAAAAAACTAAGCTGTAGGGCATAGGTTTCCGGAAGGAGAGGACGTGGAATAAGAAACTTGCTTGTGGCTGTGGTTTGTGATGATGGTTTTCTGCCACAGATGCAGAGCTCTGTCCCAGTTCCCTGCTGGCTGGTGTGAGGGTTTCTTGTGCCAGCAGGTGTGGCTCAGTAATTGCTGAAACCAAAAGGAAACCTCCCAAATGAGTGGCAAACCTATTTGTGTAAGAACAATTCTAATAGACGAAGATCAATTTTAAGCATCTATTTCTAAACTGAAGTGCTCCAGAAGTAGTATTTCTGTACTTTAAAAGCAATACTCAGTGAGTGGCATCAAATCCCTTTCTCCTCCACAGGCGATCTCCAGTGGTGTTAATAAGTGCTGTTGCTTCCTCATTCTATTTTATCATTGTATCTTTGCCTTGCTACTGAGAGGCTACTGAAGTGGAGCTACTTTCTTGTCACACACAGTAAGTCCACATTTGTGTGATTTTGTGGACAAGATGGGATTTGGCATGGTTTTGTGCTGTTAATTCTTGCCCAAGAAAGTGGTATCAGGACCATACTTGTATTTTTACACAGCTGTTGATAGTAGAGGACTTCTTGGTCTTGAATAACATAATCAAAGTTCATAGGGCCTTCAGCCTGATGTCAGCCCACCACAACCTCTTGCATGTTCCTTTAAGGAACAACCTGTGGCAGATGCAAGCAATTAGACTTTTGAGAGTGTTGAAGTAGCAGCTGTTGTTCTTCCAGAAAATGGAAGGGTCCCAAGGTAAAAACAACTGCAGTTAAGGTAGCAAAGTGTTGGTAGGACATAGCATTGCTTTATATTTGATAAATTAGGATTTTTGTCTGTAGCTGTAGTCAGTCTTTTAAGGTGGGAAGAACCTGCAGGTATTTCCTGGTTCATTAAGAGATCTCTGTGGTAGCAAAGTTAGCTTTGCTAACATGAGATAACAGAAACAGGTGAATGCTCCTTTTATTCCTAAAAGATCTTACAGCTTATATGAAAATTTCTTCTGTATCTCTATTTTAGAATTTACATGTGTTACCAATGATTTTATGCAATCTGTGACTTTTCTGTTGCAATGTAAAATAACTTAGATAAACTAAGCTGATTCAGCATATCCAGGACTTGTCTGGCACAGTGCTTCAGTATGTTTAATGTTATTGAGACGACTTTCAGCATTTGTGTAAAATCTATGCTCCTACATCTTCTTGCATCCTTTTTTTTTTTACTGTCTTTTCATTAATTTTTTCATGCTTCAGATGTGTGCTTGCTAGCCAGTTCATTGCAGGCCTTATTTGCTTGCTCAGTGAATGCCTGAAGCATTGTAGAGTTTCTGTATCCATTAAATCAAGAGTATTAAACATTGCCTATGAATATTGATTTGAAATATGCAGTGTTAAGTGCCCTCTTGACTTTTACAAAATCTGTGCCCCTATTCCTGAATATTCACTTTGATAATTATACTAGTCACTCGCTGTTTTCTTCAGCTTTTTGCCTTCGATTAACGTGTATATTTTGCTACATTTAAAGAAAGTGTTTTGTGCTGATACCATTACCAGAGCTGTTTATTTCCAAAGTATGTTGAAAAATATATTGTTGGGGAATTTAAAAAGTTAAAAAGTGAGAAGAGACTTTCCAGTAACTTAAATGCAATGCAGCCTCGTTTTGGTTACAATTATTTTGAATTGTTAATAAATAAGGTTATAACACTAGCAAAAGGTGTATTCCTTTAAAAAAAAAAAAATCACATGGTGAAAGTGACTTTTTATTAACCATGGTATATGTCTGGAAATAACTTGCTCTTGCAAAATGTGTTGGTATGCCATTACATTCAAAGAAATGACAAAGTCTGCAGAATAAACATTAAGCTGAGGGAACAGAAGTGTATTCTAGCATATAGACTTTAGAAAGTTGTTGGTAACATGTTAGCTTTCTTGTGAGATGGTTTAAGTAAGGCAATATGAAGTATTTCAATTGTTGGAAAAGCCACTGAAGAAGGGAATAACACCCACTCAGACTCATTTCTCCTCCATGCAAGGAAGTAATCTTTCAGCCAGTCTTTGCTGAGAAAATGGAGAAAACACTAAGCTGTCAGAAATCAGAGCAGACTTTAACTTTGAAAAGAAATGCTATTGATCCAGAAGATGCAGCTACAGTTGTATAGCTAACTCTTAAAGAGAATTCCTTCTTCTTACCGTTGTCCTACACCATTTACGAGTTATTTTCAAACTGACTTGTCAGTTGCAGAGTGAGCTCTGAAGATGAAACACCTCTGTTAGAAAACAGCTTGCAAAAGAATGGTAAGTTTTTGAATTGACAATAAAATGAGCATTGTCTACCTCCTGACCAAGATGGCAAGAAGAATATTTTTACGTATACTCCTGGTTACAGTAATTGAGACAAAATAGTATTTTTCAGATAAACAGTATTAAATAATGCCAAATAAGTTGAAAATGAGGAGGAAAATGAGAAGGCATTGATTTTTGCCATGGTGTTTTAATTCTTGTCACATAATGAGCAACTTGTCCTTATAATTTTAAAAGCAATCAGGCATGGAGATGAGTAATGGATTTCTAAAAGATTGAAAATGACAGACTATCACATGGCGGCCACAAGCAAATGTTGAAAAAGTGAATACTTCCAACCTTTGATCATTTTTAATGGTGACAACTTAGCATCTTATGCAGAAAATATTTAGTTTGACTCTTTTGCATTCAGTTGCCCAGCATCTGAATTTCTCGTCTTTGGTGAAATAAATGTTACCTTTTCTTAAGCAATTTCTTCAAGGAAAGTCTTAATTGGAATGAAGTACAATCATATTCCTTTGCCAGACAGCAAGTTATTGTGATTTCTCTTTTTTTCCTGCTCAGGAAGAAGACTTGCGCTTTTTTGGCTTTCTTCTCTGGCAGATTTGGGCTGAAACGTGTCTTTTAACGATTGCAATATGTTAAGCTTTTTATAACTTGAGTAGTTGTAATGGTTAACAAAAGAGATTTGGATGGACACAAACCCATTTAAAAAAGGAGAAACTAGCTGTTTCATGAGCAAGCATCTATTTTCAAACAAGAAGTGCAGAAAACTGAAGGAAGATTTAAAGAAATGACACAGAATTATTAACTGCCCACCTGAAAGTATTTCTACCTGGTATTTCTAAATAGTATGTTACCCAGATAAAGATGGAAGTCTTTCACTTAAAACTTTAAAGTGATTTGTTCTTTGAAAACATTTCAGTAGCTTCTTTTTTTCATTCCTTTTTTTGGATGGGTATGGAGAAATGAAAACCTTAACCTTGAATTTCTGAATCTGAAGATTTATTGTTTTCTTCTCATTCTTTTTCCTCCCACCTATTTATCCCATGTGGTTTTCCATGACAAGATTGGAGAAAGAGAGAAAGAGGAAGAACAGAAGGAGATAAACTAATTTCCTGGGTTATTTCCAACCCTGAAAAGACTGAAAAGATCCATAACTGATCTAATGCCACAGCCCAAGTTGAGTAGCTTCAGAGCCCTGGTCGTGACTAGTTGGAAGGAGCTGTGTGCTTATTCACTTTCATTCCAGGCTTGCTCCTTTGAGACCTCCCAGACTCTTTGTTCTTCTCTGTTTTGTTAGTAAATGCCCACTGTGGTGACATTTTTGTGTGTATGGGTATGAGAGAGCTCAAGTTTAGGGGGGAAAATTTCTAAGTATACCTAATGTTGCATGCATCAATGAAGTGAATGTTATTGAAACAGACTCACTTTCTCATTTGGTCTTTCTGACAATTAGCTAGCACATTTGCTGAATATCTGATTAATTGTTGCATAGGGGTAATTCTCTGTTTATGCCTGGGTGGCTTCATTATTATTGTATAGATAGAAGGAGACTCAGTCAAGAATAGAAATACACCAGAGCCTATATTTTCTGTATAAAACATAGTATTTGATCAGCGTTTAGGATGACTGCTTACTAATGTCACTATTTGGGCTGGGATTTCATTCATTTAATGCCATTTTCTCTTTCTCCTTCTTTTAAAGCCTCTAATTTATTTTTTCCCTTGTTATATGAAGATGAAATAACATGTTGTTCATAGTAATATTAATTTCTGAAAGCATATTTGTTTGCAGACCATACATCTCTATATAAGTCCACTTAAAAGCCTAATAAACACTGTTTTGCATGTGAAATGATTTGTTACTAAGGGAAAAAGAAACTTGCTCCACAGAATGGGAGTAAATAACCAAAGTAAAGGGAGGAGAGTGTTGTATCTCCCTATAATGAGTTTTGTTAATATATGTTTATAAAGAGCAATGATCCATTCCTCCTTAGTCCCAAAATAGGTATGCATTTAGGATTATTCTCTTGCGTGGGATTTAATACCAGCTCTGAATACATTCCTTGAAGAACCACTGTAAGACCTTGCAGAAATGCTTAGCTGCCTCTTACAGCAGCCATCCCTGGCACCTAACCTGAGGCAGAGGGTATGCTCTGAATGAGGTAACATACAAAGGCAGAACAGACCATGACTCTGTTATTGCTGATTTTCTGTGGTGTAATATGGCAGAAACCACTAAGAAAATCAAAGCTCCTTGAGAAACTCCATGCACTGTCAAGCCTAAGCTTCTATGGAGTTTCTTTGCATGTAAGCCGAGAAGTTTATGAACTACAAATGTTGACCCTTAGATCCAGCTGTGCCAGCTGAAGACATGCTTTGTTGCTCATCACCCTGTCTCCTGTACTGGCTTACAAGTCTGCTGCCAGATGAAGGGATTCTTATAGTTCTCCAGGCAAAGTCGTCCAGACAAGATCTGACACCTGATACCTGATGAAGGTGGTTTGAGTTATCTTATTTGGCCTAGATCCTGTGAGTGCCATATAACTCATCCCTTCCACTGACAAAGCCATTGGGAGGTTAGAGGAATGGTAAAAACACCTCCAGGGATGGTGACTCCACCACTTCCCTGGGCAGCCTATTCCAAAGGCTAACCACTCTTTCAGTAAAGAATTTCTTCCTAACATACAATCTAAACCTCCCCTGGTGCAACTTATAGTTTAATATTATTACCAACTGTCCTGCTGCAACAGGCTCTGCTAAAAAGACTGTCCCCATCTTCTTATAGGTCCCATTTAAACACCAAAAGGCTGCAATAAGGTCTCCCCAGAGGCTTCTCTTCTCTGGGTTGAACAACCCCAATTCTTCCAGCATGTGCTCATCAGGGAGGTGCTCCGGCCCTCTGATCATTTTACAGCACTCCTCTGGACCTGTCCCAGCAGGTTCATGTCCTTCTTGTGCTGGGGGCTCCAGAGCTGGGTATGGTACTCCAGGTGACATCTCACCAGAGCAGAGTGGAAGGGGAGAATTGCCTCACTTGACCTGCTGGCCACACTTCTTTTGATGTAGCCCAGGATACAGTTGGCTTTCTGGGCTGCGAGTGCATTTTGGTGGCTCATGTCCAGCTGTTCATCCACAAGTATCTCCAAGTCCTTCTCCATATGATTGCTCTCTATCCCTTCATTCCCCAGCCTGCATTAACACTGGGGGTTGCCCCAACCCAAGTGCAGGACCTTGCACTTGGCCTTGTTGAACCTCATGAGGTTCACACTTCACAAGCTTTTCCAAAGCCCTCTGAGTGGCATCCCATCCTTCAAGCATGTCAGCCACACCACTCAGCTTGGTGTCATCTGCAAACTTGCTAAGGGTGCACTCAATCTCACTATCTGTGGCTTTAATTAAGATATTAACAGCACAAGTACCCGTATGGACCCCTGAGGGACACCACTCATCACTGATCTCCATCTGGACATTGAGCCTTTGACCACTACTCTCTGCATACAAACATCCAACAAATTC
>VZZY01003664.1:16877-44596 GCA_013400335.1 Eurystomus gularis
AGGAGAGATGCTCCAGCCCTCTGATCATTTTCGTGGCCCTACTCTCGACACGTGCCAACAGGTCCACATCCTTCTTGTGTTGGGGGCTCCAGAGGTGGATGCTGTGCTCCAGGTGAGGTCTCACCAGGGCAGAGTAAAGGGGCAGAATCACCTCTCAATCTGCTGGCCACACTTCTTTTGATGCAGCCCAGGATGTGATTTGCCTACTGGGCTGCTGTTGCACATTGGTGGCTCATGTCCAGCTTTTCATCCACTAGTACCCACAGGTCTTTTTCCACAGGGCTGCTCTTCAGCATATCCTCTCCCAGCCTTTATTGATAGCACTGGTTGCCCCAGCCCAGGTACTCAGGCTTGAAGAAACATCTACATAAAAAGCCAAGATATGGTGTAGTTTGACTTTTTAGAAAGGCAGTGGGAAGCTTATGAAGCATACAAAAAGAGTCAGGACACTTGGGGAAACTTGTCTTTCCCAGTGGAGACATTAATAGCCATTTTAACAATATTATTTACCTCCTGCTGATTCACTGGAAAGAGCAAATTGTAAGTGCAATTCCAGAATTAACCATTTTTGTCAAAGCTTGGCAGATTCAAAGCCCTAAGCAAATTACTGGATTTGTTGTTTAAAATGCCCATGTCATAGAATGGGTGATTATTTTTATCCCATAGTCCTCAGAAACACAAAAGAGCTGCTACTTCTTCATCTAAGGTGAGTTTGCAAGGAAGAGAGAAGTTAGGTTGGGATTTTGTTGCTTTCTTGGTTTTTGTTTTTTTTTAATGAAGCACTTCTTTTAGATGTCATTTTTTTATGCCACACATAAAACAGAAGAGACTGATTGACTTTCACTGGACCGTGGAGGGCGGTTTTGTCATACAGTAGGTCCCCTGTGATGCTTAACTTGCACTCTTTCCTGTATCCTTTTGGATGCATTTCATCACTTTGTGATGAGTACTGGTTAGGTTTAACAAGGATGCACAGAGACTTCCACAAAGTGCCGAAGGGAAGTATTTCAGAGATTTCTGAATAGTGCTTCTGATACTTAGGCAGTTTGGAGGTGATCATCTGAGGCATGAGAGAATATTTCAGAAAGATCTGATGTCTGCAGGGGGAAATTCTGCATGTAACAGTCCAGGAGGAATGTCTTGGACAGGAAGAGTAAGTGAACTATTGGAAAATAGCTGTACTTCTGATTGGATTTTTCTGCCCTTTTTCCTTTCTGAAATGCCTTGATTTGTACTTACATCCTTTACTGCTTAAGCATTTTTGTTGTCTTTTCAAAAGTGTGTTTAAAATACAGATTTGTGAAGCCAATTTACAGCATCCAAAATCACCTCATAACTACTAGCCACTCTGTTGCTTTTTTCAAATTAAAACTGCAACTTCTTCTGAAAAGGAAACAAAAATGTTTTCTTTGGAAGCTGTTCAAAAGACCATGCTTCTTGAAAGGAGAAGTGCTAACCATTCATATCTGTTGATCTTTTAAGGTGTAATCCTTAAAATTTGGCTTATGAAAGTCAATTCTCTCAGGAAAGGTGAGGAAAAAGAGGCTCATGTTTGTTTTGGTTTTGTTTTGGATTTTTTTCCCCCAGTTGCCTAGAAAGCAGGAAGTTCTTTTCATTAGTAAGACAAGAGTCAGATTGTCTTTGCATCTGACAGAACAAACAGCGCAGGTCCAATATCTACCAAAGAAAAGACTGATATTGCAAGAATCTCTGAAATTTGGGAAAGGTAACTGAAGAGGAGAGATTTGCCCCAGAAACACAAGAAAGGCACTTGAGGGTATTTGTGGCTACACAGTTCTTTACACCATCCAGAGCTACTTCAGATGGTACGAAGTGACTGTGCAAGGGGAGGAAGTGGAAGGCTGACTTGCAGTCTGCAAGAGAAAGTATGGCCATTAGGGAAAATTGTAGACAGTGAAATAAATGAAATGATGGCTGTTTTGGCTGGGCTTCAGTGTTAGTATTACATTACCTTCTCAAAATATTTCCTGAACTTTACATCAGGAGGTATGCTTTTCAGCGCAAGTGTCTTTGAATTCTGTTTCAAATGGTAATCTGATCAATTGATTACTTCACTTTATCAGCACCTGTTGATTAGTCACTCCCCTGTTTGTCACATGATCCTTGTGAAATAAATAAAGATAGGTATAGTGGTTTCCTGAGGAATAGAATTCAAGGCAGAGAGAGATAAGGCTCAAGACTTATCCAACCAATCTGAAGTTTTCAGGTGAGAGGTGCTATTTCCCTATGCATTTTCCCTGCTTCTGAAGACATTTACAGAATCTTTTTAAGGCTTGTGCATGCAGAATTAAAAATATTAAATGGGATATAAATGAGTGCAAAAACCTTCCGAGAGCAGTTGCCTTGATTAATTGCTTCTTTGTTTGTGGTTCATACATTTTAGCAAGTATAGTGTGTAGATGATATATAATGGTAATATGTAATCAAGTGCAGGGCTTTTTGCTAGTTTGTGTTAGCTTGTTACTGAGAATTTGTATGCATTAAACCTCAGTGTGGTTTTGAATGGCAAGGATTTTTTCTGAATTAATTTTATACACCTCTATGTGAAGAATGTCTTTATGAGATCACACACGTTTTATCAGTGAAAAACTGGTGTGTCTTCTGAGACTGGGCTTCTTTTCAAGGAGGTTAATCATGGATTTAGTATCAGTCCCCAGGCAGTCACTGGAGAGACCTCCACTGAGTTCGGTGGACTTTAGTTCACCCCTGTAAGAACTCTACAGCACTTAAAGTGGAGAATACTCCTACTTTAAGTGACACTGGATGTATGAAGTAAGAAAAAAAAAAAGTAAGAAAGTAAACCAACACACCTGAAAAATTAGGCTGGCTATGAAAGATAGATATCCTTGAACTCCCTTCTGTCACGTTTTCTTTTGCTCAACAGCTTGTCCACCAGGAACATACAAGCCTGAGGGTTCACCAGGTGGAATCGGCACTTGCATCTCATGTCCTGATGAGAATCATACTTCTCCACCAGGAAGTACTTCCATTGAGGATTGTACGTGCCGGGAGGGTTATCGTGCTATAGGACAAACCTGTGAAGGTAAGTGTTTCCATCCAGGAACAGAGTACCCCTGCACAGTGCAATGCTGTGACAATTTTGTTACTTATGTTTGTTCTGTGAAGGACATGTCAAATTGACATGTCATTCCAAAACAATAAAAGTACCAAGAATCAAGTTGAGTTGGAAATGAAGAAAGCCATTTTCTTTCAGTAGCCTGTTGTACTCCAGCTAGCCTCATAACTCTGTTGTGGTTGTTTAATTATTTAGTTGTTCACTGCCCTGAACTGAAGCCTCCTGAAAATGGTTACTTTGTCCAGAATGTCTGCAATAATTACTTTAATGCTGCCTGTGGGATCCGGTGCAAAGCAGGATTTGATCTTGTGGGAAGCAGCATCCGACTTTGTCAGCCAAATGGTCAGTGGTCTGGATCAGAGGCTACTTGCAGAGGTATGGATACTGTGTGTTTGACAAGTCTTTTTCTGTTGGAATAGTTTGTTCTTAACAGTGGTTTTCCCTGCTCACTATGTAGTTGGGCATGGAGATCTGATCCTGTTAGCTTTTGGGTGAAGGAATGTTCCAATGTTCCAATGTCTAGACTTCCACTCCAATCAGTGTGTTTCTTTCTTTCCTGAAAATGGAAGGAGGACAGCTTCAACAGAAAGTTCAGTGCAATATTTACTAGGCAGACAATCTTTTGCAAGTGAATCTACACTCTCTTTCCTTAAAGCCCTCTCCACCTTATTTCTATTAATTTTGTATCTGTATGGTGTAAGCTCAGCAAACCTACCGAGTAGTCAAATACATAACAAGGCCTTGCTACATGGGTGCATTAGAACATCCACCAGACCTCTGGCATAAATGGTCATTGACATTAGGAGACATTAACCTTGGAAGAATTCCATTTCGCTTTCCTACAGTTCCTTCTTATGAAAAATAGAAAATCTTGGGCCTTGAGCATAGTCTTCAGAAGAATTTTGAGTGGAGTTTCACTAGGGAACAAGTGGCAGTATCTTAGAAATTCACTGTAAGAGAGTGTCAGCTGGAAAAGAAATAAACAGAATGTGTGAAATGGAGGAGACATGGGAGAGATCACCTTGAGAAACATTATTTCTGGAGCTCTGAGAAGTACATAGGAACACAGTTTTGCTTTATTATCACTTGGGTTGGGTTCTTGATGGTTGAGAAGGGGAGCTGCTTCCCCATGTAGTCCTATCTGGTATGTCTTCCAAGGAGGGCCTGAAAAAACTGGTAGCAGCCCTCATCCTCTCAACAGCCAAAGGCTGTAGTTCAACATGTTTAACTTGAGTTGGATGCACGTACTAAGAAGTCCTCAGCTCCTTCTGTGACTCTTGCGCTGAGTTCAGGGAAACGGGCAGGATAGATCCTTGAAGACATTAGCACTTTATGCCACTACAGCAAAAACTGCAGCCCTTAAAGAAACAGCAAGTCATGATTCTGAAAGGAGGCATCTGAGCTAGAGACCAGTTCCTCGGGACATTATTAAATAGCAGTTTAGTTCTGTTTACGTTGCAGGACTCTTCTTCAGATAAGCCTGGAAAACAGTCTTCCTTTATAGTTTCCAGTGACAGAAGGCATGGAGAACCTTTCAACAGAAAGTCAGTTGCTGGCCAGGTATCTTGAGAAGCTAGAATTAGAGCTGTTGACTTTCCAGCTGTCAAAACATAGACTGAAGATGCATGCTACTTCAGGTATACTGGGATACTGGGAGAGAGAACTTGCCTGTCAAAGCTTCTGTCACACAGCAGCCTTCAGTGCAAAAAATCTGGGGAAAGCTGCAGTCAGCTACAAAGAAAGGACTCCAGTCTTCACCGTCTACAGAGAATTCAGAGATTCTAGGACTTGGAAAACTTGGACATTTAAAAGTATTCACCTGTTGGGTGTTGATGCATGATCTTCCTTTAACAGGGAATTTGACTGAAAGTTGAAGGAAAAGTCTGCCTTGAGTTACTGTCCTGATGGTTAATATCCTTTGAAAGGATATGTTTTGGCTTTTCTTGTGCCGTTCTTCATCATACTCAAGACTTCCTATTAAAAAAAAAAAAAATCCTACCTTTACATGTGCTGGATCTGCTAGTCTTGATTCAGTCAGACTATGAAAGGGAGCAAGATCAAAGGCACAGTTTATAGCTGTCTTGTTAATCCCAGGAGTATTTTATCACATAAATTAGGAAGGGAGAGTGAAGGAAAATCCCTTCGCACTGCTTTGGGTTTTGACATTAAAGACTCCTCAGTTGTTCTGCTAGCTAAAATCTGCTGTGCTATTGGAAAGTGATTAATGCAGTCGTGTCATGCAATTAACAGTGACCTATGAACAAAACAATTACAAATTGTATATTTAGTCCAGAATAATATATTAGGAGAAAACCCAGGGCAAGCTGAATATACCACTTTTGTTTTCTCTGGCTATGTAGTAATATTTCTTGGCCATGGCAAATGCCTTATTGACAAAAGGATGGTTTTGTGTTTAAGTCATGGAGCCATAACCAGGATAACGTGAGCTCAGTTACAGGCTTCTGGAAGAGCCAGACTGAGACATGGAGTAAGCATGAACATTGAAACACTGTGGAGGCAGGAGCACCACAGCTGTGCAGTCCATCCTGAAGAGATGGCTAGACTCACCACTTCATGGAAGGGAATGCCTTCTCTGTAGTATAGGCACATTAGTATTGCTGAGATTCCCTTCAGTGCTCTTCACTCATACAGGCTTCCTCAATAATTCCATGGAGTTTTGTAGCATTTACTTCCTTTTACCACAGGTTGGGTATTAAAGGCTTCCACAGAAAAAAGAAAGGTAAAAAACTATAGAAGAGAAAGACTTTTCTCTTCTGTATAAAGCACTTGTGATTTAACTGTAGAAATGTCTTTCATACTCTACTACAATTAAGATACAGCATATTAGGAAGCTACTCTGAAGCTCAGAGTTCCTGTCACAAGATGGAAGTTTCAAGATCTTTTTTTAAACTCTTAATCGCGCTTCCTAGAGGTGCACAAAAGGAATAGTACTTTCAGAGATTAAACATGAGACAGTGCTAATGCAAAGATATATTGGGTGCCTCTGAATGGCTTGCTTTCCTTGCCTTTCCTTGCCTGGCCTTCCCTTCCCTTCCCTTCCCTTCCCTTCCCTTCCCTTCCCTTCCCTTCCCTTCCCTTTCCTTACCTTGTCTTGCCTTGCCTTTTCCCTTATCCTTTTCTTTCCTGTTTCCCTTTTCCTTTTTGCTTTTCCTTTTCCCTTTTCTTTTCCCTTCCCTATATATATAGGTTTTGCTACAGACTGTTTTTTCACTCAGCTGCCAGCATAGCTGTTTTCAAAAAAGACACAATTTTAAGTGGTTTTTGTAGCTTTGAGGGGCTTGTCATTATTGACATAGTTCATTTCATTTGAAGGCATGCTCAGGGTTATCTGCCCATTTATTAGTTTGAACATGTATAGTGTTCAGTCCATGTGTCTACTTGTAGGCATGTCCTGTCTCATCAGTGTGCAGAGTAAACAACTACTGGGAAAATGAGAGAAAGTAGTCAAGCTGGCTTACTTTCAAGTGCCTTTGGAAAGGAGCTCATGGTTTGCCTCCTACTTGGCAGCAGCAAGGATGGGTTGGTTGGTAAAATCAGCATCCCAAACCACAGTGGAGAAGTCATCTAGTTCTATGAAGCCACCCATAACCAGAACTTGCCCTCCTGCCAGCAAGGTCAACAGAAGCTGTGGAAAACCATCCAGGAAGAACAGAGTTTGGGGAACTGCAGTCTTCTTCATTATATTTTTGAGCAGTAACACTCTTTTCTCTTGTATGATTTTTCCCCCTAATAGCTATTAAACATACTGAGCAGTATCTGACAGCTTCAGTTGAGAGCAGAGTTTCCAACCATACGAGTTTTCTGCTGGTTTTGGAAAATCAGTAGCTCATTAGCGAAGAGAGGCATGAAGGAAAAGGTGCACTAGGATCCCAGCAAGCATCTACACATTTGAGCTTGTTATCGCTTGGGTGTCATACATGTATCATCATCACATGGTCATAGCCAGACAGCAGGTATGTACAGCTTAGCTGTTCGAGGGACCCAAAGGCCAGGCAGTGTGCATGTAGCCCAGAGTCTCATCGAGAGGGGAGCAAGGGGACAAATGCAGAAACATAAGATACTGACTGAAGAGAAGAGCTGGAGGCAATGCAAAGGAAAGAGGTCCTAGTGGAAGAGGTTGAGGTTATGACAGTGAAACAAACAACATAAATCTGGGCTGTATCAGTGCTACTACTTTTTTCTTCTTACTACCATTCAACTGTTTTGGGATCAGTCTTAATTTCAGTGTAGCTTTATGTTAAATTGCAGCATCAGGATTCCATAACAAAACCATAAGACAGTCTGAGGATCATGCTCTGTGCTGAGCAGCCGCCAGAGCTACCTCCATGGGGAACCCGACACCTGAAAGGGTCTGTTTTGTCTCAGCCACAGCCTAGTTTGTTCCTTTTCATCTCATGTGGTCCTGTTGTCTGTGAATGCCTTGTATTCCTTCTTTCTCTCTCTCTCCCGCTACCATGATGAATGTCTCCCATTCTGATTAGTGAAGGCTCACACGTGTCTGTGTCTAAATCAGTACACTCCAGAATGCCTAAGAGTATTCCTGAGCACTGGGACACTGTCATCTGCCCTGTTAATAAGCTCTTAGCCTCCTCCCTAGCATGTGCTGAGACTGTACCAGACTGCCACTTGGAGATCCCCTGAAGAACTCTCAGGCATGGCTGGGAGATTAGAAACTTCCAAAGACACAAACTTTTCCACAGGATTCCATCTGCCTACAGCTGTCCCTTTTTGAAGACTGATACACTTTAGTAGCACAGGACACACAGATGCCTTCGATGGCTAGGATCATTTCTGAGCACAGTTAGTTTGCTAGCCTGGACTTATATCAGAACTTAGGTGAGCTTGGAAGTGTGTGCCCACTCTCATACATGCTCTGTATGACTTTGTTTCGGGAAGAGGAGGGCATCAAGCCTTGGAAAAAAATCAGTACAGTTCCAGTCCTTTTACCTAAATTTGTACAAACTACCGTAACTAGTGCACAAGCCAGTACCTGTTCCTCCCCCTGAAAACCTGGGCAAACTACTGTAACTCCACCAATCCTTAGTGCTGCAGAGTGAACTGGTGGGTTTTTTTCCCTTTGCAGTTCGAACATGTCCCAGACTTCAGGCTCCTGAAAATGGACGCATTAATTGTTCAACAGCTGATACCTCCTATAAGACAGTATGTTTTGTGACCTGCAATGAGGGCTATGAAATAGAAGGAAATACCAAACTCACCTGCCAGGGAACCTCACAGTGGGATTCAAAGGAGCCGAAGTGTGTGGGTAAGTATCTGATCACACTCTGTTCATGTCAGAGGAAGCCTTTTCTGACATGCTGTCACAAGGGAGAAACTCTCCCGATATTAGTATTTGGCAAAGCTAAGATAGTAGCGGGGATTTGTCTTAGAAGTTGAGGAGGGGCAAAGGAATTTGTAAATGAAGAAAGTGGACAGATTACCATTTAAATCCTGCACAGACAGCTGATAACTAAAAGGTTGTTGTATCTGGTGAGTGTTAAGACACTGTCACACAATGTGTTGTAGGAAACATGCAAGTTGTAGGACTATACTACAGATTAAATGTGAAGAATCAGGGGTTTGAGTTACCATCTTAAAGATGATCCCCAGACAAGGACAAAGCTATGTTAGCCAGGCACCGTGAGTGCCAAGTAGAGATGTGGCAGTTGTCAGTTTTGCTGAACTCCCAACAGGAAATAAGAGTTTAGGTAAGTTAGAGACCAAGCACCTCTAAGACAGGATTCAGAGGTCACACCAGCTGTGCAAGGATAGGTAACTATCTGTTGCTGTTAGAGACATACAGGACTGTAGATTTCAGAAGTAACCATTTAGGACTAGTAGCAGGTATTAACTTAGAAAAGCAAGAGGAAGAAACACCACTGAAACACTTCCAAGGGTAAACTGCAAAAGAAAAAAGCACAAGCTTAAAGCCCAGCAGTTCAGAAGCTGACTGAAGTATGTAGGTCACCTGGGTCCAGTAAATGGATGCCAGTAGAGTGACTTGGCTTGGACCTGTGGCTATTTTTTAGTGTTTTACTGCAGTCTTAAAAATGGACCTTGCATGAGACAAGAATAAATTTCTAACTGTAGATGTGCTCTCTAAAATTATGAAAATAATCCACAAGTATTAATTTATCAGGAGAGTTTGTTAAGAGATCCTAATCTTTCTTCAGCTGAAGTCAGTGGAAAAACTTCAATTAACTTCAAAAGGAAGGGACCCTGAAATCCTGTTGGGAGATTATAATTGGAAGATTAGCTGTATTCATCAGTTGAATTCATCCTTCCTAGCTTAGCATTTTGATTATTAAAATTCAGCTCTACTCTGTATCAGAAGATTTCTTCACACCGTGCAATATTGCCTCCATTCTTGGATTACCCGTGGCAATATCTTATTTTTGCTGAGTCTGAAAATCTACTATAAAAGTTACCTTTGATTGTCACAGAGGGAAGTGTGTTAGCTGGAAGATGTCTCTGCTGCTTCTTGTGACTGGTATTTAGAACAAGCTTGCTGAGATTCTTGTTCAATATAGATGTGTGGAGTTTTTATCAGGGAAGGATGCAAATCAGAAGACTAATCTCGTGTCCTCCTCAAAAACTACCTTTTGTACTAATTTTCTGAATGTTCATCATTATCGTGGAGGTATTCTCTGTTTATTCTCAGTCTGAACAGCTCCTAACTATTATTTATTATCAGCTATATAAAAAATAACAGGAATTCTGCTGTATTTAGGCATTTCTAATTGATGATTTATTCATTGTCTGCCCCTCTGTTAGAAAAATGAAGTGGAATTGTGTTCAGTCTCTTACTCTGAAACAGATTTCTTGGACCTTGGGGTACTCTCCTAGCTCTTTTTCTGAATGCTTCTCAGTTTGAGTGTTCATCAGTGCAAAGTTTTCCATACTTAAAAGTTAGCTCATTGAGACTGTACCATAACTGTCTGTATTCATAACTGACACTGTGCCATAGCATAGCCTGGATTGTTTACCATGACTTTTGAGAGATCTGTTTTCATATGCATATTTTCCCAAGAGACTGGAAGTTAATGCAAATTTGGCTATTACATATGTTTTAAATTTTCATCTTTTTCACGAAAGATGCTGTTAGACATGAGTTACTTTTAAGTAGGTTGCACATGTTATAGATGGCTTACAAACAAAACATCTGCTGAGAAGGGAAGTTTTTTCATTTGTCCAATTAAAAAAAAAATTTTCACAGTCATGTTCTTGTGTTTCCTTCCCCATTGGTGAAAGTTCAATATCCATCATGTTAAAATCAGTGAATTTTCCAAGATACAGTTCTCCTTGCTTTGTTCAAGGTTCAGTGAAGAAAGGCTAAAATACAGATGGCATCCAGGGTGTTGATGCCACCTACTGTTGAAAGAATCGTTACTCCACACTTCTAATTGTAGTTGACCGATTTTTTTTCCTGAAACAGTTTGCAAAGAGATTGAAGTAAAGAGGCCTGATTTGCTTGTAATCTTTTATCCTGTTACAATATTGAAGTTCCTTCTGATGTTAATTACAATACTGTTGTGGTTCATCACAGGCAGTTGCAGATGAGAGCAGATTCTTGTCTCTCCATAGAAGTACTTCTTTCCTCTCTCTATGCCCTGTCCGTATGACTTAATACCACGGATATCACTCTGCTCCCCAGGAAGTCTAGACTTCCTGGGTCAGCTTGATCAAATTCTAGAACTGAGCACAAATAAAAAAGCTAAATGACACTATTACAGTTTTTTTCCTCATACAAACCTGTCCCACATTGAAGAAATTCCTTCAGGCTAGGTATACAAAGGATATTCTGAATGTTTGTCAGGTGTTTCAGGATTGAGCTTTACTAGGATTTTGCTAGTATATTTAGAAGCGTCTCAACTAGGAGGTGCTGCTTCCTGAAAAGCTGTAGTTTTCTCTGGTTTTCATGCTTACACCTTTCACAGCCTTTCGTCTACTTGTTCACTGAGTAGTACACATTTTAATGCTTTTAGCTTGTCTTTTCAAACATTGTTTTTTCAAATTTCCAATCTTTCTGCTATTTGACAGTTACCTTCCTATGATGAGCAACCTGAAGTTAGGGTTTGAGGGTTTTTTTTCTGAATGGATTTGCTTTACGTTGTACAGCCAACAACATCTGACTGAAATGAACAAGCATATTAACATTTGTAATCTCTGTATCCTGTTGAAATGGAGTTATTAATTGCTTGGACTTTAAACACAATTGCAGTATTGAGAGTCTAAAGGGCATGAAATACTTAGAACATTTAAACTCTTTTGTTTCATGTAGAGGAACCAATTTTCAGTTGATGTGTACTTTGAGAGAGGAAAGGAAAGGGATATGAAGCATTCTGAATGTGAATCACTTATGTGTCATTAAACCATTGCTAAGAGATGAACAGAACTTTCCCTTTGTAGCTGGATTGGATTGTTATTCACGTGCCCTTTCTGCAAACACCTGTCTGCTTTCTTCACTGACTAGCTAAAGAGTCCCATGTCTTCTCATTTGCTGTAGATAATGACGCATTTTTCCTGTGTGTTTGTCTATTATGTGTTGGAAGAAGCACTACTGACAGTTTACGACTTGTCCTGTTTGTTAATGCCTTAATATTTGAACCAAAAATAACATTCCTTCCTACACATGGTAAAAAGAACAGCTAAAAAGTGAAACAAAGCTTTTGTGACAGCTGAACCTATTTGCCCACATCATGGTTTGGGAAAGCTTACACTTTAATGCAAATGGTCTTCAGAATTTGCAGTGAACTGTGGTAATAAAATAGTTGAAAATTTCCATTTTAAGCCTTTAAGCAACCATGAGATCTTCCTGGTTTTATGGAGAAAGTCAACTGCCACTTAGGGTCACCCTGAGTCTTTGCATCTGGGTTTGAACACAGTCAAGACCAAGCCAAATTTCATTCAATGTGGAATGCAGTAGGCAAAATCACATGCCATGTCTCTAACCTACATTGAGCTCATAGCAGGATCCTTTTTCTTCTCTCATCTGTTTTTCAAGAGACAGCTTAAAAGCTGTAGAAGGCAACAGATAGAAGACTGTTGACTCTCCTGCTATGAGAATCTGGTTTCCATAAAAGGCACAGGAATGCAGCTGCAAAGTAATCATGAAAGGTGAAGTTGTAAGGAAAGAAAAAGAAAAAAAACAACAAACAAAACCAAAACAAAGAGACAAAGAGAGATTAAGATACTGTGGAGCCGCTTGAAAAACACTGTGTTTCTGTACCAGCAAAAAAAAACATGAGCAGGAAAATAGAAGACTTGATATCCCGGGTGCTGTTTACTTCAGGCAACGCTGCAGTACAAAGCTTCAGCAGGTCTTACTGTTTTAATGAGTCTTAAAACGTCTGTGTGTTTTGTGTTCCTTCTGAGTTGACATATGACTTTGCAGATTTTTCTGAGTATATACTTTGTGTATATCAGTTGAAAGACGTGTCCTACTGGTCTCTTGTAGAAATGCGTTGCCCCATCCTCCAGAAACCAGCAGGTGTAACAGTTTTCCCTCCCAGATGTGGGCTGGAGCCTGCCGTTTTTGGGACTGTGTGCCAGTTGAGCTGTCCCCAAGGATTCATCTTGTCTGGAGCTAGAGAAGAACTAAGGTGCATTTCATTTGGGAGATGGAGTGCAAACATCCAGGAGGCTCTGTGTAAAGGTAGAGACCAGCACAAAATAATTTCTGTGTACGTGTGTGTGCAGGACTGAAGGGAAGTACAAAGCAAATAACTGAGTGAGGACAGGTTTGGACTGAGGAGGGCATGATTTAAACAGTTTGTAAGAAATGTTGCCTGTACCTTTACAGCTTGGCTGTCAGCTTTACTTGTAGCTTGTAATAAAAATATGGAGTTCAGAGGTTGCTTGAGTGCCATCTTATAGTGCTCATCATAACTAACTCCCTGGGTTCCACCTCGTAAGTCTGTTGCTGGGAAGCTGTCTGCTAAAAGGCCTGATGTGCAGGTAAATTCCAAAATTCAAAGTAGAAGTGAAAGCTCTTATCTTCAAGATAGTCAAAGTGGAACCCACACTTTTAGTAAAAGAACAATTATAGCTATTACTAGTTTAGCACAGGTTTATGTAAGCCTTGTAGTTGGAGAAAATTTGTAAATGCTGTGTAAACCCTGGCTGATAGTCAGACTACAGAGGGATGGTTCATTTCAGTTGTCTTTGAACAGACTATTGCTGTTGATGTGTCCTGAGCAACAGGGCACAGGTGTGAGGCCAAAATGGGCTGACACATGTGCACAGAGTATAAAATTGACAGAAGATGGCTACATGCATTTGGATATGGTTGTGCCATGTTTACCTACTTCTTCTAGAAATGTTAGGTTATTTATTCCCTTACACACATGGATGCTGAGTTGGAAAGAGTTTGGCTTTGGATTGTAGGAGGATACAAGCAAGAGTGCAGTTTGCCTGGGAATATGCTATTCACTTCTTCATGAACTAATGTGCTCCTTGAACTAATGCTTCCACCCAAAGTGGGGCCCTCGCCAGCCACTGGGTGAAAGAACGGTACAGAAAACAGTTATGGTAGACATCATGCCAGGTCACCACAAAAACTGAGGTGGGAATTTTGTTCTCTGTAACGTCCGTTAAGATTTTATCCCTGTCTTTAAACGTATTATTTCCCACTCTGTGATGTACCACATTGTTTTTCCGAATCTTTTGTGTAAACCTGTGCCAAACCACAGTTTTTAATATTTGATGGGATCCCAGCACAAGGCTACAAGCTGAAGTGTTTGGATCAAGAGAAAACAGCATGGCTTGGGTTCAAGCTTTTAGATGTTACCAGTGCATAAAACCCTAAAAGAAGAGGCACCAAGAAGCTCTAAAGGTTGTTCTTCTTTAGTAAAAATGAATAGTTTAATTTCATTTGCTTTCATTCTTGTTATTGTCTCTTTCTGTTTTGCTGCCAACATATTTGGCCAGTTCAAAATAGCTGTTTTCTTCGTGACTTATTTATTAGTCCTTTTACAGAATTTCACTTTTAAATGGAATTTGCCTGAGCTTGAACGCTGTGGTCAGGGGAGTGTGGACCATAACTGCTAGTTATTTAAAAGAGTTCATTTTTAGTAAAATTTTCATCGGAATGAGTTCAGAGGAAGGCAGAAATCACTTGTATTTACTGCCTTGCAATGTTAATTACAGAGGCTTAATTGCATGAGTTATGTCTTTACTGGATCTGTTTAGTAATAAAAATATAAACTACATCAGTACTGAGTTGTTTTAAAGCCTCTTGAGCATAGAGGAGTTCAGAGATGAATGCATCCTTGTCTCGTAAGTCTAGAGATCATTTATCAAACAACACTACAGCAATAAAATAACCTGACCACAAATGTTTTGGGAGGCCCTGTGCCAGGGAAACGAAGAAGTACTTCAAGTTTGTCAGAGAAGCCTGAGACTTAAATGTTGCTGGTAATGTTGTCCGTATTTATCACCAGTCCTTTGAAACCATTCAGCATTGTCATGTATGTCACAAGAATACTCCATCTGTCCTACGTAATACCTTGTGGCAGAGGTTTATTAAGGAACATTCCAGCAGCTGGTGTCAGAAATCTTGCCATTGTTTCTTTCACATCAGGTCCACACCATGCTCCAGGGAATTTGAGAGTCTTTACTGTCTTGTTCATAGTGTATATATCATGTCACAAGCACTTTTGGTTTTTTTAAGTCATTGATTGTCAGAAACAAGTGTTTTCATTTGTATGTGTTGTGTGTGTGGGCAGTGAAAGAATAGAAAAGCCATTCCTTCTTAATGAGTACATCTGTGTAATTAATGGATGAATAATAAGAGAAACAGATTCAAATTTACTCCATCTTATTTATTGCTTGGTTTATGGTTACATGTAGAAACTGAGTCTTACTGTGCTCGGTGCTGTACAAAAATGCAGCAAAAATTAGTCCCTTCCCCAAGAGAATTTACTGTTTACGTGAGTCTGTAGGAAATAATTTAAAAGGGGCAGAGACAGGAAGCTTGCAAAAAATGTATGTTTTTGTATTCCAGGCAGCAGAAAAACTAGTATTTATAAGAAGTTGCAGCCTATTATAGAGGTTTTGTTTCTATGCCACATACAAAACTAGTTTTTCTTTTTCTGGATCAGATATTGAAGCTCCTCAGATCCACTGTCCAGAAAATATTGAGACAGAGACTCTGGAACATCATAACTCTGCTAATATCAGCTGGCAGGTGCCAACAGCTGAGGATAACTCTGGAGATGAGGCAAGTTAAAATCTATATGTTTGGCTAGAGGTAGTCTTTCTATAGGTAGCTATTTCAAATTAATTTTATGATCCACTAGAATTTCTTTCTTCTGATAAACAGGAGTAGAAGAAAAATCTGCTGAAAAGTTTGTATCTTGAGAATTCAGCATTTTCTGTCTTGGTTAGGGTTATGCAGTCACAGGACAGTCTACATGGTGTTTAAATGCATAAAATCTCATATGGTTAATTTATGTGGTCAAAAGAAAGAATGTGCCCTTGTTTATAAGACCGAGAGAGCTGCTTTAAAAATGAGCTTTTAGAATGTGATGAAGTTTAATAAACTTTTCTCAGGAGGAAGTAAACCATTTCATTAATCTAAAAGGCTAACAAGAACACACTGTGATAAGTTAAAACTCATTTCATCTTCCCAAGTGAGAAAGAAAAGTCTTTCATATCCAATGCAAGGTTCAAACGTGGGTCTTTGGCTACTATGGGTATCAGAGGTCTGGAAATGGAGTTGTAAGGAAAACTTGCTCCAGAGCTGTTTCATGAAGAGTAAAATTCTCTACAAGCTCAGACATGATCAAGTTACAGCAACTGAATGCTTTATCATGAGTCAGCAGAGAAACAATGACTGTGTGCACTCTTAATTTGCTGCAGACACAGGAGTTTTTTTGCATTTGGAAACTGTGAGCTGTCCCAGTAAATGAGGTTTAAGTTCATACATTTTTTGCTGTAGCATAGCCACGGTTAGCTGCTGTAATTCTGCTGACACAGGGTCGTTCATTGAACTGTAGAAACTAAGCACCTTCGCTCTTAGTTGTAGCTGGTTTGTCAAAGCCACAGTTGTCAGATAGACTTTGTTCACGTGAAACTAGTTCTTTTAAAGAGAAGTTCCTTCAGATGATTCCAACCATTTGAAACATCTGTAGACAGCATGTGTCGTTTACTCCAAATGTAGTGTTAATTTGGTCTACCAGAATGTTTTGAAGTATCTGTAGGCTATTGGCTCATAAACACATGTAGATTAAAACTGCATGAGTAAATTCTTACAGCCCACGACTGTCAGTTCCACTCCTCTCCCAGGTCTGCTGCCCTTGCAGATGGAAAGCTGAACTGCAGACAAAGCAGGTTCTGAGCTGTCATGGCGTGTGTTCAATGCAATGGAGCAAACAATGGTCAGTCTTGAGGTTTTTAATGCACAGTGCTGTAAACTGCAGCAGGTCAACCTCCAAATCCCAACTGAGTAAATCTATTGCTATAAAGAAGGCAGTCTAGAGAAGGGGAGCAGAGCACTCTGTTGTGAAGTCTACCTTCGTTACTTGAAGAGGCTATTTGCATAGGAATGAGTAGGCTTGACATTGAAGGATACTATTTTGTGGCCATTTCAAGAAACATGACTGTTGTGATTACTGTGTTTTTTAAATAACAAATGTTTTCCTATGAAAGGTCTCAATTCACGTTACCCCAGCTTTTGTACCACCATTTCTTCTCCCAATTGGTGAAGTTGCCGTTACTTACACAGCAGCTGATAAGTCGGGCAACGAGGCAAGCTGTACATTCAGTGTCAAGGTTATTGGTAAGTGCTGGTAAAAATATAACCTAATTTTGTGTAGAAAGACACGATGAGTCACTGTGGCCTTTATGTGTGCAAGTATAAGCCCAGGAGTAGTATCGCCTCCATAAATGCTTTGCTGAACTTTGGTCACAGTATGTATAGTGTGCAGTCGTTGCTCCCAGATGTTCAGCTTGGGTTGTGTTTTATTCTGTTCTTCATTCTGAATGTTAAGATTTCTCCTAATGCTGGTAGGTTAAATGGTTTCTTGTGTTGTCACTTACTGCCTTCATCATATATAGCTTTTTTCTTGTTCTTGAAGGACTCCAACAAAATTTCCAAGGTTCCTGCACATTGCTGATGCAAATAGTTGTTCAAGTATTTCTATCAGACAGTTGGGTTATTCAGCAATCTTGTTAAAGACGGTTTGCTCTGTAGGAAGCAAACAGAATGCAGAAACCATGAGTTCATTGGAAGAAATAGTCTTGTCCGTTCCCTCAGCATCTACCTATTCCAGCAGCTTAGAAGTGTGTGCCTAACTTTGTTGTATCTTCTGATGTGGACTTAAAACTGCTGCTTACCTGACTTCTGATTATAGATTTCATTTGAGTGTGGCAGCAGTTCAGTAAGCTAATCTCATGCCATCCCTTCAAATTCTGCAGATGCAGAACCTCCTGTAATTGACAGATGCAGATCTCCACCACCCTTGCAAACAGTAGAGAATGAGTACCCAGCAACATGGGAAGAACCACAATTTTCGGACAATTCAGGTGAGATAGTGCACCCCAAAACATGCACACAGCAGTGGAAGGCTAGGGAACTCCAAACTGTTGACGCTTGATCCCTTGGAGTTTAGGATTTTTTGAGGCTTTTTTGCATACTTGTTTATAAGAATACATAATTTGGAAGATGTGCTGCCATTTCCTTCTCTATTTCTCAAGGTTGGGTGTGAGCAACCCTCTTCTACTTACTGATGTTTTAGGTTGTCTTTTAACTCTTCTAGGTGCTCCACTTACTGTCACTAGGAGTCATGCACCTGGAGATATCTTTCCCAAAGGAGAGACAACAGTTCAATACACGGCCATGGATCCCTCTGGCAACAACAGGACATGCGAGATCCACATTGTAATCAAAGGTTTGTTGTCTTTAATCTTCTGTCAATAGTGTACAGCATTGTTTTAACTGAGTATTGTGAAGGATGCAACGCTACTCCGGTTTTTCATTTACCCTTCACCTTTTCTTTTAGTTATTCCCATTTTATATTGGAATAACTTGAAGGCAGTCAGGTTATCTGTTAGTACCAATGAATAAATTGTCTAAGACTGAAGCAGCACAACAGTGAATTTGGTCCTTTAAATACAGTTAGGCATAAAAGCACTGAGAATATGAATAAGCAGTAAAACTTACAGTAGTCCATTTTTTTCTCAGTGAAAAATCCATGTGAAATGAGTTAATAGATGTTACTGAAGTCTTACGTCAACTCTGTAATTGAAAAATTTATGGAAATATTTCTGTAATCACCTACAAATTTTGCAGATACTAGAACAATCTTTAGATTTTAGAAGCTGTCTGTGCCTATAGGTATACTGGTACACTTGTGTTTATTGCATAAACACCTTTTCCCCATAGTTCACTTTCTTCTTTAAAGGCCAAACAATAATCTGGCAGTTAAAGTATTAAGGATGAAAATTTTACTTCATCTCTGCTCTCTAGTGCTTATGTCTTGGACATTTGTATAAAAAACAGCCATTAGGGAAGAGATAATTTAAAATCATGCAGACTGAAATTTTGATTATACCTTTTAGAAAAGATAAGTTGCAAATGAATGTGCTAATTTCTGATTTGCTGTAAGTCTTACTGACAGCCAGCCAGTGCTTAGAATTGGCTTTATTTCAAGTTCTGCAACACCTCAGACTTTTTGTGGTTCAGTGTTTGTGACATAATGATTTCAGACATTCACAATCTCCTTTACAATTGGCCTCTAAAATAAATTAGAACTGAGGTTTTACAGTCAGTCCCTCCTAAGATTATTCTGATAAGTCCATGTGTTGTTGCAGTGGCGCAGAACAGAGAAAGTTTGCTTTCAGAATTCAAGGTGTAATACAGTTTACTAGAATTCATTGTATGAAAGTTCATGCAAAAAATTTAGATTTATGTTTTGTAATATTTTAGTAAGCACATGCTTGAGCACATACCTTTGCAGAAGTAAAGAAGCGTTTGAGTCATGCATTTCTAAGGTTTTTTTCATTTCTCATATGTACCACAATTTTTTCGTAAAGTCTTCGCATTTCTGGATTTCAAATTCTAGTGGCAGAGTCTGAGAATAATTTAGCAGTAGACTGATCCTGCCTTTATTGAAGTAACAAATAATGCTTCCACAGACTTCAGCAGAGGCAGATCACCTTGATAGTGGGTACTTTGGGAAATCCTATCAGTGCTGTTTTCCTGTGTGCTTGCTTGTTCCACCACATTCATCGATATATACATCTTCGTATTTTTCATAGGTTCTCCCTGTGAAATCTCCTTTGAGCCTGTGAATGGTGATTTTACATGTGTATCAGGTGAAGTGGGAGTTAATTGCACATTGCACTGCGCAGAGGGTTATAGCTTTTCAGAAGGATCAAGTGAAAACTACTATTGTGCATATGCGGATGGTGTCTGGAAGCCACCTTATTCTCCAGAGTGGCCTGGCTGCTCTTGTAAGTCTTACTGTTACTAAAATGAATCTGCAAACTCATCAAACACTGCATTTAATGAGGAAGTAAATGAAAATGTTGTAGAAGTTAGGACTTCTGTTTAGCGATAAAAAATCTTATTTGTCCTCTGCCTCCAATCTGTTACAAATACTGTAAAAGAATGCCTGGAAGTCACAGAATCACAGAATGGTAAGGGTTGGAAGAGACCTCTGGGGATCATCTAGTCCATCCCCCCTGCTAGAGCAGGTTCACCTAGAGCAGGTTGCACAGGATGGTGTCCAGGCGGGTTTTGAATCTCTGCAGAGAAGGAGACTCCACAACCTCTCTGAGCAAGCCTGTTCCAGGGCTCTGACATCTAAGAAGTTTTTCAGATGGAACTTACTGTGTTCCAGTTTGTGCCCATTTCTCCTTGTCCTGTCACTGGGCACCGCTGAAAAAAGTTTGGCCCCATCCTCTTGCCAACTGCCCTTTAGATATTGATAAGCTCCCGTCTCAGTCATCTCTTCTTTGGGCTAAACAGACCTGGGTCTCTCAGCCTTTCCTCATAAGAGAGCTGCTTCACTCCCCTCATCATCTCTGTAGCCCTCTGTTGAACTCTGTCCAGTAGTTTCCTGTCTCTCTTGAACTGGGAAGCCCAGAACTGGACACAGTACTCCAGATGTGGTCTCACTAGGGCAAAGTAGGGGTGGAGGAGAACCTCCCTCTACCTGCAGGTCACACTCTTCTTAATGCACCCCAGGATACCATTGGCCATCACGGCCACAGGGGCACACTGCTGGCTTTTGGTTAACTTGTCCACCAGGACTTCCAGGTCTTTGTCTGTGGAGCTACTTTCCAGCAGGTCAACCCTAACCTGTTCTGATGCATGGGGTTATTCCTCCCCATCTGCAGGACTCTGCTTCCCTTTGTTGAACTTCATTAGGTTCCCCTCTGCCCAACTCTCCAGGCTGTCCAGACCTCTCTGAATGGCAGCACAGCTTTCTGGTCTGTCAGCCACCCCTCCCAGTTTCATATCATCAGCAAACCTGCTGAGGATACTCCATCCCTTCATCCAGGTCATTGATGAAGATGTTGACCTGCCTAAAAGTGTTATTTCAGAAGCTGTATAAAGCACATATATAGCAGTAAATCTGAATCCCGGGAAGCACAAAATAGCAAAGATGGCAAAGTAGACAAGATCTGTCATTATTTTGAATTGGTATTTGACACATTTTTTTTTACAAACACTGTCTTTTCAGTAGGAATTTCAACAGTATTTGCATCTTACTGATCTCAGTGTACAGCGCATGCTGTACTTATACATTCACCAAATCGGAAGCTTTTATGTATTTTCTTTGAGATGGTTTCTTTCATTAAGAAAATGGTGAAACAGTGAAATGACAGACCTTTTTTAATGTCCGTTAGCCTTCCCAATAAATTTGATCCCTGACAAATGGTCACACTCAACTGCACTGGCTGAGGTATGAGTGATCCATTTTCATCTATACAATGGGAATTTATGTTGCGGATTTGAAGACAATGCTTCTTAGCTTGCTGTATGCCAGTTTTAGCCTGAATTGTTTTGCTTTTAGCTCCGAAACTCTTGCACTGACCAGTAAAAATTTATTTTTCCAACATTTTTCAGTAAATCGTTTTGCAAACCATGGGTTCAAATCTTTTGAGATGCTCTACAAAGCAACACAATGTGATGACAACAATCTTCTAAATAGCTTTACTGATGCATTCCAGAGTGCGCTTGGTAAAATGGTAGGTTAGTAAATACTCCTTTCTTTTACATACATTTTTTAAAATGTACTTCTCTGTTACTTTTCCCAGATAACTAATTTCATACAAAGAAAATAAAACATTAACCCATAAAGAAAATTTGGGTTTTTTTCAGAAGATGACAAGTGTCCTTTAAAAATAAATATGGTTCAGTGGCATTTTAATGTAATTCAGTTTGAAGTAGACTTATATAGGGTAGAATTTATAGAAGTGTCCAAGTAAGTTAGGGATCTGGCAATCATATATTTTCAGTAGTCTTCCAAAGAAAGCCTATGCAGCTTGAAAAACCCCAGTCAATTGTCCCCTAACTTCAGTGTTGGTTTTGGAAGTTGGATGTGATTATAAAATACATGTATTTTATAGAAAATATGTATAACATATATCTATGTGATAGAAATGAATATACATGTATACAAATAGATAAATTCCACATTTCATGCCTAAGTCCAGGCAGTTAAATCCACTAATAGTGATTTAAATCACTTGCCTAGGTTTCTTGAGTTCCTGCGTTCTCACTCTTAGGAACTGCACGGCGTGGAATTTGAAGAGGTGGCATGTTCCTTCTCTACTGTGTCTCCTGCTTTCCACTTCAGTATCACAATCTCCCCTCTTAATCCATGAGTATGTCCTGAGCTGCAGAGCAGAAGCAGCAGAACTGGGTTGTGGTCTCAGAAGTGGATGTCCAGGCCTAGCGTGATAGCATTGCACCAGGAGAGAACACTGGACATTTACAGGATTTTTGTGGGACAAGGCCCATATGCTAAAATAAAAAGGATTATTAGCACATACAGCTAATAGACAAACTCCTGCAGCTTTGGAATATACGTCAGTAGACCTTGTCAAATGGCTGAAAACTCACATAACGCTTCAGGCAGTCTCTGACACTTGTTACTCGTGCCTTGCTTCAGGTTTGTGCTCTTCCAGCAGAGAAATATTGGCTGGTTTTATTTCTGTTCTTTCCCCTGAGAGCCGGTTACCACCAGGTTCCAGCGCTTAGACTATCACTGTCAGCAAGCAAAAGACAGTAAGGAAAAAAAACCTAAGTACCTGCCAAAGCAATTACATCAAAATGCAACAATCTGGGAAAACAGTCAAAAAGCCTGTTTTGACTATGCCTATGCTTATTCCCCAAAATTGGAAATTCTAGCAGACAAAATGAGGGAGGAATCGGCAGGAGTCATCTTTACAATGAAGATTGTTATGGAAAAGCAAAGCAATTGCAAAACAGGACCTAGAGCCCAATTTGCTTGAAAGCTTTCTGGAAAAAAACAAGAAATACAGGTTTTATTAAAAATCATGTATTCATCTGTTCTTATCTATTCACTGCTTTTGTGAAGAAAGTAAATCAACAATACCAGAAAGGTTTCTGCCAAGTTATCTGTTCTGAGGTTTCTGTCCTTCTTAGATTATTTTCCCTATTCTCTGACTTCTCTTTGTGGAATGTGTGAGTCCCTTTCCATGGGATGAGAGGTGAATATGAAGAAATAAGGTCTGAAAGCTAGAAACAAAGTGACAGCATTGTTGCAAACCTAACAGAATTACAAGTTCCACAGCTGGAAAAAACCACAGATGTTTTCAAATGTCTGAGCTCTCCTGTCATCTTCAGTAGGGAGAAACAAGCCTGAACTTACTTTTGTATTTTGAGATTTCACATGCAAAAGTGGTTAACTGAATGGACTTCTTGTCTTATAAAAAAAGACATGCTATAACAAAGAGCTTGTATGCCTGCAAGTTGCCCTCTTATTTCCCAGTTGTATCAGTAGAACGTACTTCTTTCAGCAGACCTTGCAGGGTTATAAGAGACATCGAAGGAGAAATCCACTGGCAGTGGCAGAACCAGTGTGGTATATTGTAAATGGAACTTTTTGTAAGTCAAGGGAGGGGTCTATGTGCTTTTATTTTTTAATGTTATTCTTCTTTATATTGGAAGGTCCCATCATTCTGTAACCATGTTGATGATATTGACTGCAGATTGGAAGATCAGACACAGAAACATTGCTTGGAATATAATTACGATTACGAAAATGGATTTGCCATTGGTAATTATTGATTGCATGCACTCTTAGCCCATCTAGGTTTAATGTAGCTTAGTTCCTTCTGTTCTGAAATACGCAATGAGTTGTGTGAGATTTTTTTTTAAAAAATAACTAGAGCTCTTCAGATAGTAAGCAATTACAGAATAGCTTTTATAACAATATTATGGAAATCTTTGCTGTCTGGCTTTGATAGTGCTTCCTGTAGAGTGTAGAGGAAAACTTTACTGTGATGCCTCATGATGGGAATGAGAAAAAAAGCACAGACACACTGAGTCCTACAAACCTGCTTGGTTAATCTGGAAGAAAGCAACTTTTCAAAAAAATATGGCTTCAAACCAAAACACTGAAAAAGTACAATAAATGGTGCTGGAGATTGTTAAGAAAATGAGGGGCATCTGTGATGCCAGTTCAGATCAGCACAGAACCCTCACCGTGTAAAGCTGTAGAACCTTATGTTTGCTCATTAGCTGTGAAATGACTTCCTGTACGCAAGGGCAGGTTTTGCAGCGTGACTGTAGCTGTATCAGAGTGAAAGCTGTAACAGTCCCAGTGATTGTCCCCACTTTGCGTTATGCCGGGTAAGTTGCCTTTTTCAGTCCATTTTCAAACAGGTTAGTGTCCATGTTGTCCTGCTGTTGTCCTTGACATTTCCGAGTCCCATGAGGGTGCTCAGAGCAGAAAGGCTAAAACCAGATAACTTACATTACCTGTTTTAGCAGGATCAACATCAAAAGATGTGACCTCTGTCATAGGACTGAGACTGTTTTACAGGTTTATAGTGGAGTTACTTGGTAGAGCTTCCTGCTTATTCTCACCTTTTAGACATGCTTCACTGAGTTTGAGAGCAGGTTTGTTTGTAATCAGGCCCTAGGGGGGAGTGGGGCTGGGTGTTCAGTTTGCAGCTGTTGTCAGCGTAAGGATGGTTATTGATAACAGCTAGAGCTAACTTGTAGAGGCATTTGGAGAAAACAGTGTTGAGGACATGGGATGCAGGGTCCTATTCTCTTCTGGTTCATGTCAACCTCTTATCAGAATAACCTTGTTTCTGTTTTTCTGGATTTTTGTAATGATTTTGCACTGGGGAGGCAGGAGAGGAAAACTCCTCAGCTCATAAGAGACAGCAGTTTAGTTGTGGAATACTCATGGTATTAACGGCAAAGTGCTAGGGTTAACTTGTCCTAGTTTCCACTGTAAATTAAGCATAATCTAGGTGCTAACAGGTAATTGGCAGATTTTTTTTTATATGCCTCCATGTTTTTTAAAAAACAGCTAGGTCCATGAAATAGACCACACATTTGTCTAGTCATTATGAAAAGATAAGATTATGTACAGAAACAATTGTTTAACTGTTTAATTGTTTCTGGTCAAAAGCGAGTTATAGGTGAAGGACATTATACAGGGGGTGAATTTGACTCACTATGTGTAACAGCAAATGCCTGTGTGTGGTAAATAAACTCATAATGTGTTGCTACCAGCCTTTTCTGAGATGGCAGATGATGGTAGAACTATTCAGGAGTTGTGAGAAGAAAATGCAGTGTAGACGTGGCATAGGCTGTGCTGTCTGTCATCAGGCAGGAAGAGGAAGAGAGAGCAATACAGCATTATTTGAGATGATGTCGCTGGCAGTTGAGGATCCATGCAGGACAGGGGGAGAGAAAGAATTGCAACCTGTACTTTTTCTAGCAGTATTTCTTTAAAGCTGTGGCCAAGTGCACAAGACTCTGGATCTCTACAATATTGGTTAGGACCGAGACTGCTTTTTCCTTTTTCTCTAGTCAAAATGCTGGTACAGTAGGCACTTTTGCAGGGACAAAGCCATCACACATCATCTGGAGCTTCAAGCAGACCCCATTCTGTATGTACTGGGGGTGTATTTTAGAAATAAGTGCAGGCGCTCATCCATGTGATGTTGCTTCTCTTTTTGTTCTTTCTTAATGCCTCACAGGTCCTGCTGGCTGGGGGACAGCAAACCAGCTGGATTATTCTTATGATGATTTTGTTGATGCAGCACAAGAAGAAGACTTACCCAAGCATCTCTCTGCCTCTGTAAAGGCAGCACCTGCTCGAGTCAAAAGGCATAAACTGAACGCTCCAATGACTGACCACAAAATCAAGTTAATATTTAACATCACAGGTGAGAGACGTCAACATATTGTCCTTCTCCTATTCCGTCTTTTTAAGAAATGTTTCTAATACATTCAGTAAAAGTTAGCCTTCCGTTCACAAAGCCTACTGGAGATGCAGATGACACTTTTCTGGAGACATTCGTAGGCCCATTTTATCACAAACTTTTTGCCTGGGGGAAGGATCACAGCCTCATGTTCATGGAGAGCATTGTGCACATGGCCAGCTTTGCACTTTCCCCTGGCAAGCTTGAGTGTTGCACTCTTGATATACTCCAGAGTACATTGGAAGTGCTGACTGTAAAATCTGTGTGGTTTTTGTGTTTTCTTGTTTATATCCCAGCTAGCGTGCCACTGCCTGCAGAAAGGAATGATACATTGGAACTGGAAAACCAGCGACGGCTCCTTAAAACTCTGGAGACAATCACAAACAGGCTCAATAGGACTCTCAATAAGGAACCCATGTATTCTTTTCAGTTTGCATCTGAGCTCATTGTAGCTGACAGCAACTCACTGGAGACTGAGAAGGCCTTTCTTTTCTGCAGGCCTGGTTCTGTGCTGAGGGGCAGAATGTGTGGTAAGCCAGATTACTTGCTCCTTACATGTATTTAGAATCCTTTTGAAAAGTGAGATTTTAGAGGATGTTTGCAGAGGTTTATGTTTTGACACAATCCAGTGCTTGTGGTCTCCCAAAACAATAAACTGCAAAAATGCTTTGCGCAGTTTGACTTCCAGAGGATGTTAAGTTCCTAATCAAGGCCGGTTAAGAAGTATGCTTTTGTACCCAGGATTCCACTCCCATGGGGAAATCAGGCATATCCATGCTTGATGATACACGGCAAGACAGTGCTTGGTATGCAGTCTTTTAATCCTATTAGTCTTGCAGGTGATGTGTTGATAAGATCGGGAACTTTATTCCATTTCCTGTGTGTAGTGGGATATTTGCAGTGTTCCAGAGAGAGACCCCCTTTGCCGAGGAACAGAGTCACATTTCACATAAAGACGGTTTGACTAAATGAGAGCTCCAGAGGCAGGACAAGTATTTATGATGTGTACTCTGAGGAGAACTTTGTTTCCAACACTACAGTCAACTGCCCTTTGGGTACCTATTACTCTCTGGAGCATCATACCTGTGAAAGCTGCTGGACTGGATCCTACCAAGATGAGGAAGGGCAGCTGGAATGCAAAAGTTGTCCGTCTGGTAGCTATACTGAATATCTGCACTCCAGGAGCATCTCTGAATGCAAAGGTGAGACCTTTGTCTTCCTCAGTCAGCCACTTCTGAATTGCGTGGCATCCTTTTGGTCCCCATGGTGGGCTAGTGGAATGAGGTGCAGTCCTAACTGCCCCTTGATGCATATGTAAAGAGAAAACTCCCAAGTTTTCACCCCTCCTGTGGCATGCAGGATACCTGGGCAGATGTTTTAAGAAGAGCTGGCCTTTAAAGTTTTGTTTAATTTCTGTCTTCATTCTGTGAGATTGTGACTCCCTGCAGGGTCTAATACACTTAAAATAATGTCATTCTTGTCCTCGCTAGCTCCTCTCCATCATTCCATGATCAAAGTTAAATTGTCTCCATCCTACCTACAGTGCTGTGGCATGAGTGCCTCAGCACCATTAACTCTTTGTGACTTGTTCTGAAAAAGATGTTGCTAGTTTGATTTCCTGCATATTGTCTTATCCTTAATTTTATGGATTGAAATTGAGTAACTGAGTTGCAATAAATCATCTATGAAGCTGATTGGAAGATAATTAATTGGTTAATAATTCACAAATGCACTACTAGTAACCTACCATGGTTCCTTTTTTTCTTTGCCCTTTGTACTGAAGAAGTCCTTCAGAGTAGAGTAAACTCTAGAAATAAAAGTCTCTGTGATGTGTATTGTGATTTCAGCATTATCTTCAGGGGTCAAGAGCCATGTTTCCTGTTGGACATTGCTTAACCTTTATGAATTCCTCTACCTTATAGCTCAGTGCAAGCAGGGAACATATTCACCTAATGGTCTTGAGACCTGTGAAACATGTCCACTGGGCACATATCAACCAGGATTTGGATCCAGGAATTGCATCTCTTGTCCAGAAAATACATCAACAGTAAAAAGAGGTGCAGTGGATATCTCAGCTTGTGGAGGTTTGTAACAAAAGGAGCTATGGAAATATTTAAATTAAATTCTAAAATTTTCTAATTGTTGTTTAAACATCAGCTAATGTAATCCAATTCATCTGCCT